>APFE031292288.1:150105-195575 GCA_000404065.3 Pinus taeda
TAGACCTAATGCCTAGTGACCAAATTTTACTTGAAGACTCACTGAAATGACAAAATTTGACCTTGACACATCAAAATCACTTTGTAAGAGCACATTTGATCACTGGAGGAAGGCTGGAAAGACTGACACTAACACCTCCAAAATATAGAGAAATGATATGAGCCCCTTCGATTTTCAAAGACCTTAATACTTAGGCGAAATTAGTGAAATATTTAGGGAAAAATATAAATGGAAGTTAGTTATTTTAACCTTGACTTGCTTGAACTTTATCAAGTGTAATCTCTGCCTTGCACTTATGAAAAAAGTAAAAGTTAACACATTTAGAAACATTTTTCATCACAAGTATCATTCTGCAACACCATCTACTTACCCTACCTACTTTAACCTAGCATTTTTTCCTTCTTTATTTGGGTGCACTTAGACTAGCAAACCCTTATCAATCTTTCTTTTTCTTTACATAACAAGCCTATCTAAGTCTGCACTTATTACATCCAAGGGCTCAGATTAAATTGTTGAGCTCATTTTTATTTACTCTACCTATCTACTTATCTGCCAAGATTACACAGTTTGGTTAGATTTTATTCTCTATCTCTAAAACATGAAATTTAGATATGAATGAGCCAATTTTAAGCTATTTGTCTCTTCATCAATTGTAGCATGAGTAAACAAGCTTCACACAATGCTTATTACATAAAATGAAATACTAGTGGCATTTGGACTTGCACACTTTCCTGGTTTATTTTTGTTTAGGGTCCATTTCTTTCACTTTTTTTGACCATTTTATTCGTTTTACCATTTGCTTTTTCTTTTAGGGTATACCCTTTTCACATTTTTAAATTTTTTTTTATTTTTTTGAAAATATGGAAAACCTTTGCAACAGGGAAAAGTATGAACATATTACAGACCTCATTAAGTCAATCATGAAATATGACACCTATTGGTATAGGAGCATAACATTGTCTCCACTTGGGGATGGCTTTTCCTTGTGAAAAGTCAAGAACAATAGGTCAAATGGCCTTCTGAATGAGTTTGACTGTTCTCTGAAATCTCCTTCCACTGGTTGCTTCATTGTATGTATGGTAGTACACTTGTGAAGCTTAGGGCCTTCTCTTTGGGCTTCAACTTCAGCAAGTTACTATCCAATCCAAACTGTGACATTACCAAGGATATAGTATGTACATGTTAAAATAAGAATAGATTAAAAAGTTGGATCAAAGTAGTGTTTCAGCATCCAACCATTAACTCGCCCTTCTTCTGTTTCTGTACTATCTAGGTTTTTCAAAAAGTAAGTATTGTTTCCTTGTAAGGCCTGGATAATAAAAGGTCCCTTCCATCAGAAGTCAAAATTCCCATGTTTTCCTTTGTCTTCTTTCTTGGAATCCCATCTTAAAAATTTGTCCCCAAGGTAGAAATCTTCTGCCTTGGTTCTTTTATAAAAAAATTTCTTAAGTTTCTCTTGTACTGCTTGATATCTTTGATAGACTTCTTCTCTGGTCTGCTACAAATGGATGGTTTGGTTAATTCTCCTTTGAATATCATTGGGCTCCACCTGAGCTTCCTAAAGTAGTTTCATTACAGGAACCCCTAAGGATGCGGGAAATACGGCCTCCATACCATAGACTAGTTCATAAGGATTGGTTCCAATAGATTTTTTTGTAGTGAGTCTGTCTGCCCATAGTGCATTAGTAAGTTTCTTGTGCCAATTTTTCTTGTTCTCTTCCAATAATTTCTTAATGATATTAATTAGGATTTTATTGGAAGACTCGGCTAGATCATTACCTTGAGGGTAATAGGCTGTGGAATGGCCTAAAGTGATATGGTATTTGTTACAGAAACTTATCAATTTCTTGGATTTGAAGGCAGCAGCATTATCAGTGATGATCTTTTCAGGACCACCAAATCTAGATAGTATGTTGGTTTCTAAGAATCCTATAGTCATTAGCTTTTTTGAAAGGAATGGCTTCTATCCATTTGGTGAAATAGTCTGTGGCAGTTAGAATCCATTTATGTTGGTCAGAAGAGGAAGGGTGGATTTCTCCAATGAAGTCCAGACCCCATTGTTGGAAGGGCTTTTCAGTGGAAATTGGTCTCATGGGTAAGGGTAACAGTTTCCTCTTGCCTTCGAAAATTTGACATTTGTGGCAAGCAGTAACAAATTTCTTTATATCAATTAATAAGGTTGGATAATAAAATCTAGCCCTCAGGATTTTGTCTGTAGTTGATTTCCAATAAAGGTGTCCCCCACAGTCTCCTGCATGAAATTTTTTGAGAACCTTGTTAGTTTCTTCTTTTACTAAACAATTCAATAGAATACCTTCATGATTTTTCCAAAAAAGAACATTATCTAAAATAGAAAATTTTGAAGCTTTCATCTTTAAAAACCTTTTCTTTGTTCTGGATAGCTCTGGAGGAGCTTGCAGGTTTAATAGTACAAAAATTATATTAGCATACCAAGGTGAATCTAAGAAGGCCTGGCTGATTTGGGGAGTCGCCATCTCCTGTTCATTATCCAGTTCATTAATATCCAGGGCTTGGCAATTTGTTTCAGTCATGAGTTTAGCCAATGCCTGTGTTTTTATAAGCTTTGTGGGTTTTATTTCAATATCATATTCCAATATAATAGCAATCCATTTACCTCGTTTTCCTTCAATTCCATCCCAGGTCATCAGGATGTCTTTGACAACATCATTTGGCAGATAAGCTATTATATGGGAGTACAATATATAGACTCTAAAGTCTTTAATGGCTTTCACAAGTGAATAAGCTTGTTCTTCCATGATTTTGTATTTTAGAGGTGCATCCCTAAGTGCTTTACTAAAAAATGCTATGGGTTTCTCACATCCTTGATCACCTTTTTGTAGTAAAACAGTAGCAATTGTGTGTTCTGATGCAAATGAAAATATTATGAAGTTTCTATCAAACTTTGGACTTGTCAGGACTGGTGTTCTAGTCAAAGCCATTTTAATTTCTTCAAATGCTTGTTTGGCTTCTACTGTCCATTTAACCTTTGAATCCTTCTTCAGCATATTATTAAGCAATCTAATTAATTTAGCTAAGTTAGATATAAATCTTCTTAAAAAGTTAATATTTCCTAGGAAAGCTTGAAGTTCTTTGACATTTCTGGAGTGGGGTATCCGTATAATGGCTTCTACTCTAGCAGGATCAATTCTAATGCCATATTTGGAGATGATATGGCCCAAGAGTTTGCCTTCTTCTAGGCCAAATAGGGACTTTTTAGGATTTAGAGAAATGCCATATTGTCTGCATTTTAAGAATACTTGTTTCAGATGATCTAAATATTGTTGATCTGATTTCGAAAAAACAGTCAAGTCATCTAGATATATGACCAAGAAATTATGAATTTCTTTTTCAAATGTTATGTCCATTGCTCGTTGGAAAGTTTCCCTTACATTCTTAAGTCCAAATGGAATTTTAACATACTTGAATGTTCCCCATGGTGTTGTAAAAGCATTTTTTTTCCTGGTCATCAGGATGAACCAGAATCTGGTTATAGCCCGAGAACCCATCCAAAAGTGAAATCCTAGAAGCACCTACCACCCTTTGTAAAATATGATCCATATTAGGTAAAGGGTAATTGTCCTTCAAAGAAACCTTATTTACATTTCTTAAATCAACACATAGCCTAATTTCTCCAATGTTTTTCCTAGTGGGTACTAAGTTAGAAACCCACTCTAAAAATCTGATAGGAGCAATTATCCCCGCTTCATACATTCTTTTGATTTCCTTTTCAATTAAAGGAAGCAGTATAGGGTTAATTCTTCTGAGCTTTTGTTTAAATGGTTTTTGATTTTCCTTTAAAATTATTGTATGTTGAATTATAGAGGTACCATAAGATTTCAGGTCTTCATAACTCCAAGCAAAGACATCCTAGAATTCTCTCATTAATTCAACATATTTCAGTTTTTGATCAAGAGGCAAAGATTTGGATAGTTTTACCATTTTCAGATTTGCTTCAGTTCCCAATTTATAGTCTTCAATATCTTCTTTTAGAGATTCCATCTTGGGTTTCTTTAGGATATGATTAAAATCAAAGAGATCTTCCAAAGGAGTTAATCCTTTAGGCAACTGATTATCTTCCAAATTAATAATTTCAGATTCTTCTTCAATAATTTCATCAATGTACATTTCTTTGAGATCCTGCATTTCTTTATTGGTAAATTTTGTTGGGTGAAGCATTTGAGTTTCACTTTCTGCTGAAATGTTTGTTTTTATCTGATTTATTTGATTTAACTCACTAACAGTATCTATATCTATATTAGTGCTAGAAAATTCATCTTCTAAGGTTAGGAAATTGTTCATCTAAATATCATTGTCAAACACTTGCCAGTTCCTTACATTGTCAGGTATGGCTGGCCTATGTCTAATCTCAGTTGTGAACTGATGATTAGGCTCAAATGGTAATTTACAGGTGTAGGCAAACATTGCTAGGCTATGAGTGTGCAAATTATGTTTTCTTGGGATTTTAGCCAGCTGAGTTTCTAGAAATGTATTGAGAATCTCAATCACTGTTCCTCTGTAAGATCTCAATCTGGGATCATTTGTGAGAAAATTTCCTTTTATTTGTTGAATGATTAAATCAGAATCTCCTAATACTTATAACCTATTAGAGCTTCGTATTTAGCTATATTATTAGTGCATCTAAAGTTTAATCTATAGGCATGGCCTTCAGCATGATCATTTTCAAGATTCTGCACCCAAATTCCTGCTCCTGCTCCTAACTTATTAACTAAACCATCAAATTCTAAATACCAAAAGATCTCATATTCATAGTCAGTATCAGGAGTCTCAGGGATTTGTTTAATAGGAAGATCTGGTTTTTTAGTTTCTTCTGGTTCCTTTTGAGTATTTGATGTATCATTGTTCTCAGAAATTTCTTGAATTAGAACACTAGGCTTCTCATTTGGGAGTTCTTCTTGTTCAACTGCTAAAACTTTTATTTCATTCAAAGGATCAATTTCAGAATTGTAGAGAATGAAAGAATCCATATCAGAGTGAATGGAGTAGATAGGGAAATGTTTAGGTCTCTCCTGGCTACCTACCACATATTTCATTAAAGTTTCTCTGTATAGTTTCTTAGGCTGACCAAATACTGAAATAGTAGCATAAGACATGTCCAATTGTAGAGATCCTTGAAGCTTTGCACCCCAAGATCTAGACAATAACATACCAAACTTTGGTGGAATATCAGCTACTACTATGTTCATTAAGATGGTTTTGGCAGGATATTGGACTAGCAATAAACATAGGTCTTTGATCAATCCTAGACATCTGACCTGACTTGAATTAAAAGAGAAAAGGTCTTTATACGGCTTGGTGATTTCTAGGTCTAGTTTCTCCATCACATATTTAGGCATTAAGTTATGACAAACACTAGAATCAAACATGGCATTATGAAGTATTTTATCATGTATTTTCAGACTTACATAGAAAGGAGGGACTCCTCCATATTGACTTTCCATTTACCTCAGGGCCAAAAATCAATTCAGGCTGGTCATCGAAAACATTTACTGAATCTTCATTCACAGAAATTTGGAGTGATCTAGTGATTTGACCTCTGTAGACATCATGTTTAGCTAATTTTGGCAATGGAACAACTATTTTTAATTTTCCTACTTCAGTCTCAAGATTAAAAGGTTTTTCAGTTTGAGTTCTTGTATTTCGGATAGTTGGATTCTCTTTTTCTGTTGTATTTTCTGTATTTCTCTCCTTTTCAGGAGTGGGGTTATGGGCTAAAGTTGTCTCCAAATCAAATTCTGGGGGTTATTTTACATTTCCTTTGGGAGGAATAGAAGTGGAAGATTGTCTATTATGTGGTTGATTATCAGATACATTCTCAATAATTGGTTATTTGGATTAGGATTATTTCTAGAAAGAATATGTACAGGGGTGGTATTGATCGTACCTTTGTTGGGTTGTTTTGTATCTTTCTGTTTTTCGGTTTCAGGGACATATATTCTTCTACTCCTCAGATTGTATTGTTTGTAGACTTCATACATAGTTGTATCATATCCCTCTCTAAAGTCAAATGATTCACCTGACTAAGTTTTGAATTGTTTAAGCATGTGAGCTTCATGATCCTCTTGGGTTAACAAAACTTGTTATTCATTGTTGAGTCCCATAAAATTAATTTGAGTGTCTTATGTTGGTTCATCAGAAGATGAGGCTTCAGCATAATTTTCCTGGAATGGAGGCCTAATATTTTGGTGAGGCCCAGTCTTTCCAGTATTAGGGTTTTGGTTCTTCCTGAAATTTGGATTTCTACCAGTATTGCTTGGTTGACTATCCCAAGGGGATTTTCTTTCAATTGTTTCTACTCTATCTCCAAGCCTATCCGTTCCTTTAATAATAGCATCTAATTTTTGTTCAAAGGAAGAAGGTTCCTCTTTAAAAGTTATCCTCCTTTCAGCTCTGGCTCTAGCTCGTTTAGATATCAGGTTGGCTTTAACACTGACAGCGATACTTTGCATCTCTTCTAAGGTTCAAGGAGCTATTTTCCTAAGTTGATATGCCATATCATAATCAAATCCTTCAGGGAATTTGATTAATGTCAAATCTGAAGGAGGTCTAAGATTTTGAGGAATAGCCTGGTAAATATTATTGAACCTTGTGCAGTAATCTTGGATAGTTTCTTGGGTGCCTCTTTTCAGGCTTTCATATTCTGATAAAATGTGGAGAGGACCTTTCTTCTTTTCCCATCTATTTAAGAATGTTTAATAAAGGGCTTGTAGGTCATTGATACTATTTGCAGGAAGGGCTCTGAACCAAGGTCTAACATCTCCAGTCAAACTTTGAACAAATACTCTCATTCTAACATCATCAGCATCAACTTCATATATTTCAAAATAGTCTGTCATTTTCTTGATATGTTGTTGAGTTGTGTAAGTGTTAGAGCCATCAAATGGGGTAATCTTTCTCTGATAGTCTTGGGGCATAGCACAAAAGTTGGTAGGTAAGTTCAGGGGAGTGTATCTGTTTGCCATGGTTGCAGGAATAGATGTGACAACGGGTGTGGTAGGAATAACAATGAGAATATGAGTTGTAGATGGATGGGTGGAAGGAGTAACTTGAGGTTGGGAAATCTGAGGTGTTGATGATGAACTTGGAGAGGCTGTAGTGATTACAGAAAGGTTTGGTGTTCCTTCAGAGGTAAGCTCTGACTGAATGGAGTTATGCAAATTTCTATCAAGATGTGAAGATACAACTTCAAGTTGCAAATCTTCAATAAATACGGGATCGTGTACTGTGTGGGCTAACCCCGACTCTTAAAAGGTTACAAATAAAGAGGTCTCAAACCACTCATCAAAAGTTTCTTCCTCAAGGTAAATCCACTTCATAGGACAAGATCTTGATCTGTATAGAGGTCAAGAACTAGCAGAACTGTCTTGGCTCTCTTGCCTCCAAAGAATCCTAGGAATCAGATTAGGATTTTCGAACACAGGTGGTGGTTTTGGATCAGGATTAGATCTGGTGTAATGAATCCTTTTTGAAGCCAGGTTTCTAGGCATATTTTTTGAGTTTTTCTCTAAATGGGTTTGACAATACAACTTTAACAGTCTCTTTAAGAAGCTTTTAAATATGGGTTTTTCACTTTCTTAAAGACTTATTTGAAAAGAGGAACTGATCAAGTATTTGGAACCAAATGTCCAATCTGTAAGATAGACTGGAGATAGACTAAAGTAGCATTCATTTACTTCCACAATTGGAAAGCAAAAGCATTTCAAAGGCTACCTAGCTAATTTCAAGCTTCGTCTATAGCTTAGAAAGTAGACAATAGTAACAACAAATTATTCAGATCCCCAGCGGAGTCACCACTATGTTATCACTCAGGTTTTCCCAAAAGTTGTAAGAAAGGGAAAGGAGGCTGAGGTAACCACAAACCAATCTTTTAGACATAGATTCTAGCCAATATGCATCCAGAGAGGACTCTCTCTTTAAGTTCTAGATTTGTTTTTTAAATATATTAGGCTAGTTGTGAAGTTTAGGAGTTTGTTTGAGTTTGGGTGGTGAGATTCAATAGTAAAGGGATAAGACTGAGTAGTTTAGGCCATTGGGCTAATGGAGTCAAGGAAGATGGTTTCACTGGATTAGGTTTCTTAACAAAAGATGGTTTCACAGAGCAAGATAATCAAACAGAGAAAAAACAATGATTTTGGAATAAATGGAAAGGTTTCAAAATGGGTGAAGGGAAATTAAGAATCCTTCAACCTATTTGAAAAGATGAAACAGAAATTGATTACTTATAAAGAGCATTTAAGTATTCTTTAAATAATAATCAAAGTGACAAAACTAGAAAACAGGAGCAATTAAGATTTCACTATTTATTCTAATTCAGAAGAAAGCATAGAGAATAATAACTTTTGAAGACAGAGTGCAATCAAGCATATTTTGAATTACTCATTTTTGTATATCATTCAGATATGAAGCATAGATAACATAAGAAACAAGGAAAACTTTAAAACACAAGGTATAGATGACTTATTGATTCGGTGTTTGATTCAAGAAATCTGTGGAAAGTCATTTGTCTCAATTCTTTGTCCAGCAAGCCATACAAAAATTTGATCCAATCAACACTTTATTCCAAAAACCAATATTACAGCAATGTATATGAATCCACACTCAATACTCCAATTGAGGGAGTATTTATACAAAATATTTTACATAAAATATCTCATAACAGAGTGGGATATTTTCTAGTGATGACTAATCATTTTTACAAGAAAATAGAGACAACTAGTCTCGAAGATAGGAGGAAGGTAAACTGATGTTGTGTTGTTCCTATTTGTGCTGAGTGTGTTGGAGGCAAGTCCTTTTATTTGGCTTGTTGTTATCTCCTTTAGTAACTTCGTGCTGGATGCCCTGTTTTGCCTGATACTCTTTACCTGTTCTGATACACTTTGACCTATTTGACCCATGTTCACCTTTGTTCATCTTACTATGGTAAGTAGCCCAAAATTTACCTTTTACCAAAGATAAAATTTAAAATTTACAAAATTTCTAACATGTCTTCCCACAATTTTTTCTCTGGAAATTTGTGCTTCTGAAGTTTCCTCAGAGTCTCATTAATCTCTATATATCTGAAAAAGTTACGCTGGATTGTGAACAAGTGCTTTACCTCATGCTCAATATAGAATAAGTTCTCTAAGCTGTCATATAGAACTCTGCCTATGGGGACTACTTTTATTCCTAATGCACTTGTTGATGAGCTTGCTTGATTGTCAGCATATTTATTCAACTTGTCTACATAATCAATATGCTTCATTAATCTATCATTAATGACCAAAGGACTTGGTAGCCCTTTATTCTGCAAAATTGTGAACTGCTCCATAAAAGAATTAATTTCCACCTGCATATCCTGGCACCTTCTCTCTAAGTTCTGCATCAAAGTTCTCTTGGTTAGAACCCTTTTGATTTCCAAAATGATGTCTGTCCTGTCAGAGATGCCAAGTTTTTCCAGTTGTTCTCTATTTTGTTATTCAAAAAAAGTATAAGCCCGTTGGCTTCATCTAGCATTCGTCTTAACAAAGCTCTTGTCTTCTGAATTTCTCTCTATGCTGCTTTCACTAAATCAATATGTTCGTAAATTACTTAGATAGATGGCCACAAATAATTTATAGAGTGAATGATATTAGCCCAAAGGATTTTCTTGATCTCTGCCAAGGGCTTATCAAAAGTGAGCTCTTGTTCTAATGTTTTCACTTTACTTCCTAAGGCTTTAATCTCCATAGTTTTTTCCACAACACTTATTTTGGATATATCATAATTTCTCTCTACCTTAGCCAATTGTTTTTTTACCTGTTTCAACTCTATAACTTGTAATCTCAATTCTTCCATGGCCTTTATCAATTCTTCTATGCTTAAATTAGCACTCCTACCTGGTGTTGTTCCCGCTATTGATGTACCTGTTGCAATTGTACCTGTGATTACCTCTGTTGTGGTTGTTGGGACATTTGGAGCTAATGTTGTTCCAAATGTAGAGGGGACTGTAGTTGAGACTATGGATATTACCTCAGGAGGCTAAGAGGTCGACTCTCCCTGCCTTCAGTGCTTGTTATAATGTCTGCTCTGTGTGATTCAATCTTTCATTAAGTTTCAAGAGCAGGTCCATCATATCCTCTTCAAATTCCTGTTGTATAACTTCTGCAGTTTGTGGGTGCCTTGAAGGAGGTAGCTTCAGCTGTTTCCTCAGGGCAGCAATGTCCTCTTCTTTTTTCTTGATTAGTGCCTTTATGTCTTTAGCACCTTTGGGATCATGTCCCAATCCCATGATGATTTCTTCTAGTGATTTTATTCTATTATCCTTGGCCAAAGAAGAGGCTTTCTCCAAATGTAATTGAGCAATTGTATTGTCCAAGGAATTTTGTAACTTGTAGGCCAGCATTGCTTTGTTAGTTAGTGTGGAATAGACCATTTCCCCAGTTTGCTTGTGAAGTTCAATTTGGTCCATAGGATGAATATCTTTGGCTAAGACCTCCAAGTTTGTTCTGATGTAATCTGTTGTTCATTGGGGTTGTTGTACCTTCAACTTAAAGTAACTCATTAACATTTTGCATTTTTTAATGTCATAGGCTGACATTAATCTTTGATGGTTTGTGGGGGCCATTTTCAAATACTGACTATAAATTTGAAGTCTTACAGGATCATTTCTAGATTTTATCTCTGTGAAGGTCTTCTTGATATCTGAGGCCTGTTTTCTTTGTGGCCTCAGGGATGACACTTCTGTATTGTGTTGTCTTTCTAACTCTTGCATCTGTGAGCTAGCAGATGTTCCTCCCACTGTAAAAGTTTGTTGGCTAGTTCTTTCTTCTCTCTGGTTGTCTACAGTTTCTTCAATTATTTCTTCTTCTGACAAAGGGTTCAGTTTTTTCCTCTTTGCTCCAGGCTCTTCTATGGGTCCACTGATAGGCATGGTGGCTTCTCTGTCTCTCTTTTTATTCCTTTCCTCATTTAGAGGAGTTTGCAATGCTTTACTTTTTGCTGCTTTAGTTTGGGCTAGAGGAATTTTCACTTGACTCTGTTCTTTAGACATTCCAGGTTGATCTGTCATTGTAGGCTACTCTGTGGTCTCTATTTCTTTGCCTTTGGAAGTTCTTATAGCTGGTATGTTGGCTTCCTGTGGAGGCTGCTGAGAAGTTCCAATAGAGGATGTACCAATTTGTGATCTTTGGGGCAGCTTGAATGGTACCTGTCCAAAAGAGTCCAGGTCAAGGGTCTTTTCAAGATCTCTCATAGCATTTTCCATTTTTTCCTGCTCACTAATATCTTCTATTAGGGTTCCTTCTACCCATTCATCCTGATTTGCAAACTGCTCAATTTTTGGGATCCTATGATGTATATAAACTAATAGCTCGTTCTTTGTTCTTCTATCACATATAAAACTGTTGGGGTAATATGGCACCCACAAAAAACTCTTTCTTAATCTAAGGTGGTCTTCTAAAATCTTTTCATCTTCTTGCCATGCATCTCTAGAATTGATGACAAAATGGCCTAGTTGGTTCTTAATTCTTAGCTGAGCTTTCTTCTTTGCACTACAAAAATGGACCAAGTCTGCATTTATGATCTGCCTGAAATACTCTAGTGCAAATAATCTCATGGGAACATATTTAGGTAACTTGAAAGGGCAAAGTTCACACCCATACATTCTGATTTCTGTGTGATTTTTGTACAGGTACCAGTCACCTATCCGGTATTGCCTTGAGAGTTGGAGAATTTGCTTCATGTCACCACTAATCCTAGGAGGGGAAACTCCTATCAACAGAGAGGTTGCTATATGTACAAATAAATCAATAAACTCATTATAAGTGTAAGGGGATTCCAAGGTATTATGAAATATTGAACTCCAAAAGATCACAGACCTTCGATTTCCTTTTGAGTCAAATTTCCCGATGGGGAAAGGAAAGCTATCTGGCTGATGATATAACAAAATATGGTATATAAAAAAGGTGTATTTGAAAACTCCTTCTCTTTCCAAATTCATGAACTAATCATGGATTTTGTTGGCAATAAAAGTGGCATAGTCATGCTTGACAGCAGGGGGCTATCCTAGAGTAAATATTGATAATAGAACTAGGGTGATATCATCAACATATTCATTGGAATTAAATCCCATGATCAAGGATATCATGTCAACAATGACTCTACCAGTTTCATTGAAAAAATTATGCAGATAAGGAGGTGGACCGTTGGGCTGGTAGTTTGGTAACATGAAGACTTGAGCAATGCGGTTTATTTCTGATTGAGATAACTGAGGGGATTTTTCAAGTAGATATCCTAAGGAAAGAGGAGCAAGGGGCTGAGTGGAGTGAAACTGTATCATTTCATATGGATTGAGCAGTTATGCGGAAAATAACAGTTTAGAATGGGGACATAATAGCTCTCTGGGTGGGATCATAATTAGCACAACAATGATGAATTAACTCTAGGAAAACATGGACTAAGGGAAGAAAATACATGAGCAGGTTGGATTCCCACAGTCCAAAAATGTCAGACTTATTCAGATAACTATATCTGATTTTGTAGAATATTTTAAGATGGTTATTATCACCAGATAAATCTTTTATCTGAAAGTCTTTTTCGGTCAATGGGAGATAATCTAAGTCTTTGCGAGGAGTATTCATGGGTGCGACATTCAGGGCTACAGGGGTTTCCATATTTGGTTCTTGCGTATTCAAAGTGGAATTCGAGCTTTCTATAGGAAAATAGACCAAACAGCAGGTTTGGGGTCTTTTTATGGCAACTACAGACTATTCTTATACTTGAATTTGGCTTTCTCTGGTAGAATTTTCAGTAGAAAACCAAAATTGTAGGGTTACAAGGTAAATTGGATAAATACCTGTGTTAAAGAGGAAAACCGTACAATGGCAGGTTGGTTGACAGGCTGTGAGCTTGTTGCTGTAGTCTTTCTGGTCAGGTGGTAGTTGAGAAACAAGAACAGTGGACTCAGATGTTATTTTGCATGGGAGCTCAGGACACAGTAAACTATAGTGAAAATGACATTTTATTGTTTATTCGACAAAACTCAGGTTGGCGGGTCTTTTTTACATTTATTGGGTAGATGACGCAAGTGAGATATCACGCTTTATCGATTTGTGGAGGGTGGTAAGCGGTTTGTATTGCATCGCTTTTGAGGCTGGGCAGTTTTGGGCCAGGGGAGAGCAAGCATATAGAATGGGCAACGCGTGGTAGAGGTACGGGCGGAAAACCACCTGGCGATCGCGAGTTAAAGCGCGGTCATCAGGGGGGTCGCGATATTACCATCGACTGTCAGATGAAAATGGATTGATCGGATGGCAGACGGGGATGGGAAATGGCGGGGATTTAATGCAGCGGACCCAGCATAATAAATAATGTTTTAATCGTTTTGGGGGCATTTCTATTGGTCAGGGTTGGTTATTAATTAAACTAAAGGGTTAATTAATCCCATATTTTGTAGAGCAGGGAACATTATTAATAAACTTCGGATAAATTTATTAATCCCTGTTTAAACAGCATTTATGGTTGTATTTCAACCGGGGCGGGAATTATATAAAATGTTGGGGTTTTACGTAGTTAAATAATACGGGGAAAATATGAAGTTAATATGAAGTAAAATGAAAATAAGCGCTAAGAAAACGTTAAAAATTCATATTAAAACTTAGGCTAAAGTGGAAAAAAGGGTTTTCAAGTGATATTATGTATTTCCTAAGTAAAAGAGGGTTTTTACTTAAGCAAAATTTATGAAATGAAATAAATGACTAATGGATGATTTTGAATACTTAGGCTTTTAGATCATTGAGCCAAGGGTCCGGTCCCTCCAAAAGTCAGAGAAATGCTCTGAGCCCCTTTGATTTTCAAAGACCTTAATACTTAGGGAAAATTAGTGAAATATTTAGGGAAAAATATGAATGGAAGTTAGTTATTTTAACCTTGTCTTGCTTGAACTATATAAAGTGTAATGTCTGCCTTGAACATGTGACAAAAGTAAAAGTTAACACATTTAGAAACATTTTTTATCACAAGTATCATTCTACAACACCATCTACTTACCCTACCTACTTTAATCTAGCATTTTTTCCTTGTTTATTTGGGTGCACTTAGACTCGTAAACCCTTATCAATCTTTCTTTTTCTTTACATAGCAAGCCTACCTAAGTCTACACTTATTACATCAAAGAGCTCAAATTAAACTATTGAGTTCCTTTTTATTTACTCTACCTATCTACTTATCTACCAAGATTACACAGTTTGGTCAGATTCTATTCTCTATCTCTAAAACATGAAATTCAAATATGAATGAGCCAAGTTTAAGTTGTTTGACTCTTCATCAATTGTGGCATGAGTTAACAAGATACACACAATGCTTATTACATAAAATGAAATAGTAGTGGCATTTGGACTTGCACACTTTCCTGGTCTTTTTTTGTTTGGGGTTCATTTCTTTCACTTTTTTTTACCATTTTATTCTTTTTACCCTTTGCTTTTTCTTTGAGGGTATACCCTCTTTACATTTTTTAAATTTTTTTATTGTTTTGAAAATATGGAAAACCTTTGCAACAGGGAAAGGCATGAACATATTACAGAGCTCATCAAGTCAATCATGAAATATGACACCTATTGGTATAGGAGCATAACATTGGCTCCACTTGGGGATGGCCTTCCCTAGTGAAAAGTCAAGAACAACAGGTCAGATGGCCTTCTGAATGAGTTTTACTATTCTCTGAAATCTCCTTCTACTAGTTGCTTTATTATATGTATGACAATACACTTGTGAAGCTTAGGGCCTTCTCTTTGGGCTTCAACTTCAGCAAGTTACTATCCAATCCAAACTGTGACATTACCAAGGATATAGTATGTACATGTTAAAATAAGAATAGATTAAAAAGTTGGATCAAAGTAGTGTTTCAGCATCCAACCATTCACTGGCCCTTCTTCTGTTTCTGTACCATCCAGGTTTTTCAGAAAGTAAGTATTGTTTCCTTGTAAGGCCTGGATAATAAAAGGTCCCTTCCATAGGAAGTCAAACTTCCCATGTTTTCCTTTGTCTTCTCTCTTGGAATCCCATCTTAAAAATTTGTCCCCAAGGTAGAAGTCTTTTGCCTTGGTTCTTTTATCAAAAAATTTCTTAAGTTTCTCTTGTACTACTTGGGATCTTTGATACACTTCTTCTCTAGTCTGCTGCAGATGGATGGTTTGGTTAATTCTCCTTTGAATATCATTGGGCTCCACCTGAGCTTCCTGAAGTAGTTTTATTATAGGAACTCCTAAGGATGCAAGAAATATGGCCTCCATACCATAGACTAGTTCATAAGGACTAGTTCCAATAGATTTCTTTGTAGTGAGTCTTTCTGCCCATAGTGCATTAGTAAGTTTCTTGTGCCAATTTTTCTTGTTCTCTTCCAATAATTTCTTAATGATATTAATTAGGATTTTATTGGAAGACTCAGCTAGACCATTACCTTGAGAGTAATAGGCTATGGAATGGCCTAAAGTGATATGGTATTTGTTACAGAAACTTATCATTTTCTTGGATTTGAAGGCAGCAGCATTGTTAGTGATGATCTTTTCAGGACAGCCAAATCTAGACAGTATGTTGGTTTATAAGAATCCTATAATGATTGTGTCATTGGCTTGTTTGGAAGGAATGGCTTCTATCCATTTGGTGAAATAGTCTATGGTAGTTAGAATCCATTTATGTTGGCCAGAAGAGGGAGGGTGGATTTCTCCAATGAAGTCCAAACCCCACTGTTGGAAGGGATTTTCAGTGGAAACTGGTCTCAGGGGTAAGGGTAACAGTTTCCTCTTGCCTTCAAAAATTTGACATTTATGGCAAGAAATAACAAATTTCTTTACATCAGTGAACAAAGTTGGCCAATAAAATCCAGCCCTCAGGATTTTGTCTGTAGTTGATTTCCAATAAAGGTGTCCCCCACAGTCTCCTGCATGAAATTATTTGAGAACCTTGTCAGCTTATTCTTTTACTAAAAAATTCAATATAATACCTTCATGATTTTTCCAAAAAATAACATTATCTAAAATACAAAATTTTTAAGCTTTCATCTTTAAAAACCTTTTCTTTATTCTGGATAACCCTGGAGGAGCTTGCAGGTTTAATAGTACAAAAATTATATCAACATACCAAGGTGAATCTAAGAAGGCCTGGCTGATTTGTGGAGTCGCCATCTCCTATTCATTATCCAGTTCATTAATATCCAGGGCTTGGAAATTTGTTTCAGACATGAGTTTAACCAATCACTATCTTTTTATAAGCTTTGTGGGTTTTATTTTAATATCATATTCCAATATAGTAGCAATTAATTTACCTCATTTGCCTTCAATTCCATCCTAGGTCAAGATGTCTTTGACAACAGCATTTGGCACACAAGCTATTACATGGGAGTACAATATATAGACTTTAAAGTCTTTAATGGCTTTCACAAGTGAATAAGCTTGTTTTTCCATGTTTTTGTATTTTAGAGGTGCAACCCTAAGTGTTTTACTAAAAAAGGCTATGAGTTTCTCACATCCTTGATCATCTTTTTGTAGTAAAACAACAGCAATTGTGTGTTTTGATACAAATGAAAATATTATGAAGTCTCTATCAAACTTTGGACTTGTCAGGACTGGTGTTCTAGTCAAAACCATTTTAATTTCTTCAAATGCTTGTTTGGCTTCTATTGTCCATTTAACCTTTGAATCCTTCTTCAACATATTATTAAGCAATCTAATTAATTCAGCTAAGTTAGATATAAATCTTCTTAAAAAGTTAATCTTTCCTGGAAATCTTGAAGTTCTTTGACATTTCTAGGGTGGGGTATCTGCAGAATGACTTCTACTCTAGCAGGATCAATTCTAATGCCATCTTTGGAGATGATATGGCCCAAGAGTTTGCCTTCTTAGAGGCCAAATAGGGACTTTTTAGGATTTAGAGAAATGCCATATTGTCTGCATTTTAAGAATACTTGTTTCAGATGATCTAAATGTTGTTGATATGATTTAGAAAAAATAGTCAAGTCATATAGATATATAACCAAGAAATCATGAATTTCTTTTGCAAATGTTATGTTCATTGCTCGTTGGAAAGTTGCCCCTACATTCTTAAGTCCAAATGGCATTTGAACATACTTGAATGTTCCTCATGGTGTTGTAAAAGCAGTCTTTTCCTTGTCATTAGGATGAACCAGAATCTGGTTATACGTTGAGAACCCATCCAAAAGTGAAATCCTAGAAGCACCTACCACCCTTTGTAAAATATGATCCATCTTATGTAAAGGGTAATTGTCCTTCAAAGAAACCTTATTTACATTTCTTAAATAAACACATAGCCTAATTTCTCCAGTCTTGTACTAAGTTAGAAACCCACTCTGAAAATATGATAGGAGCAATTATCCCTGCTTCATACATTCTTTTGATTTCCTTTTCAATTAAAGGAATCAGTATAGGGTTAATTATTCTTAGCTTTGTTTAAATGGTTTTTGATTTTCCTTTAAGGGTATTGTATGTTTAATTATAGAGGTATCATAAGATTTCAGGTCTTCATAACTCCAGGCAAAGACGTCCTGGAATTCTCTCATTAATTCTACATATTTGAGTTTTTGATCTGGAGACAAAGATTTGGATAATTTTACCATTTTCGGATTTTCTTCAGTTCCCAAGTTATAGTCTTCAATATCTGCTTTTAGAGGTTCCATCTTGGATTTCTTTTGGATATCATTAAAATCAAAGAGATCTTCCAAAGGAGTTAATCCTTTAGGCAATTGATTATCTTCCAAATTAATAATTTCAGATTCTTCTTCAATAATTTTATAAATGTCCATTTCTTTGAGATCCTGCATTTCTTTATTGGTAAATGCTGTTGGGTGATGCATTTGAGTTGCACCTTTTGCTGAAATGTTTGTTTCTATATGATTTATTTGATTTAACTCACTAACAGTATCTATATCTATATTAGTGCTAGAAAATTCATCTTCTAAGGTTAGGAAATTGTTAATCTGAATATCATTGTCAAACACTTGCTAGTTCTTTACATTGTCAGGTATGGCTGGCCTGTGTCTAATCTCAGCTGTGAACTGATGATTGGGCTCAAACTGTAATTTACAAGTGTTGGCAAACATTTCCAGGCTATGAGCGTGCAAATTATGTTTTCTCGGGATTTTAGCCAGCTGAGTTTTTAGAAATGTATTGGGAATCTCAACCACTGTTCCTCTGTAAGATCTCAATCTGGGATCATTTGTGAGAAAATTTCCTTTTATCTGTTGAATGATTAAATTAGAATCTCCTAATACTTATACCCTAACTGCCCCTAAACTTTTGACCAGTTTAAGACCTAGCAATAGAGCTTCGTATTTAGCCATATTATTAGTGCATCTAAAGTTTAATATGTAGGCATGGCCTTCAGCATGATCATTTTCAAGATTCTGCACCCAAATTCCTACTCCTGCTCCTAACTTATTAATTGAACCATCAAATTCTAAGTACCAAAGGATCTCATGTTCATAGTTAGTATCAGGAGTCTCAGGGATTTGTTTAATAGGAAGATCTGGTTTTTAGTTTCTTCTGGTTCCTTTTGAGTATCTGATGTATCATTGTTCTCAAAAGTTTCTTGAATTAGAAGACTAGACTTCTCACTTGGGAGTTCTTCTTGTTCAACTGCTAAAACTTTTATTTCATTCGAAGGATCAATTTCAGAATTGTAGAGAATGAAAGAATCCATATCAGAGTGAATGGAGTAGATAGGGAAATTTTGAGGTCTCTCCTGGCTACTTACCACATATTTCATTAAAGTTTCTCTGTATGGTTTCTTAAGCTGACCAAATACTGAAATAGTAGCATACGACATGTCCAATTCTAGAGATCCTTGGAGATTTGCACCCCAAGATCTAGACAATAACATACCATACTTTGGTGGAATATCAACTACTACTATGTCCATTAAGATGGTTTTGGCAGGATATTGGACTAGTGATACACATAGGTCTTTGATCAATCCTAGACATTTGACTTGACTTGAATCAAATGAGAAAAGGTCTTTATATGGCTTGGTGATTTCTAGGTCTAGTTTCTCCATCACAGATTGAGGCATTAATTTATGAGAAGCACCAGAATCAAACATGGCATTATGAAGTGTTTTATCATATATGTTCATACTTACATAGAAAGGAGGGACTGCTCCATCTACTGACTTTCCATTTACCTCGGGGCCAAAAATCAATTCAGGTTGGTCATCAAAAACATTTACTAAATCTTGATTCACAGAAATTTGAAGTGATCTACTGATTTGACCTCTATAGACATAAGTCTGAAAACCCCCTATTCTAAGAATGTGCATATTGATCCATTGACTGAGTGAGAAATAGATGGAAGGTTGGGAAAAGGGATTAGTGGCTACACAATTATGTAGTTCAAGCAGTCAAGGGGATCCTTAAGACTGCATAGTGTGTACTTTAGCTATGCTAAGGGAGAAAACTGCCCAATTTTGGAGATCAGTGTGATAGGATGAGGGGATGAGCACTAGGTGAGCAAATTTCTCAATTTTGGGAGATAAGGGAGGCTAGGCCATTGCATAGTTGCATAGTTAAAGATCTCAAGCATGAGCTTGAAGATAGAGATTGCATAATGCGCAGTTAAGGCCAAGTTGGGAGGAGGAATTGAGCAATTATGGGAGCCAAGGTTGAGTTTTGAGTACTAAAGTTACGAAATGAGAAGTTATGGGAGGCATAGATTGTGCATTGCGTAGTGAAAAAGGACATAATCACTGCTTCAGGGCCAAGACTTCGCAATGCACAGTTAAATAGAGCTGGATGAGGCTCGGTTGCTAGGATTTTTTTGAAATTTGGCTAAGTATGAGACCGAAGAGACTCTTGTGAATAGTGATATGACTTGACTATGATAAAAAACTTGAAACACTTTTATGACACAAAAAATATATCATCTAGAATGCATTAACAGCATATTTCCCTGAATGCGACAACTTTGTGATGACTTTACGACAAGTGCGACACTAAAGGTACACTTTGCAACGACCATGATGACACTTATGTGAATGTTCTCTAAACTTTTGGAATGAGTGAGTTTGATGTTTACATGGTTATAATAACTCATTCACACAAATATAACCCCTTAAAACCACCATAAAAAACATACATACATCGTGCGACATCTAACATGCGAAAAGACGACAATGGTCATAACAAAGAGTCATGAAAATGACACTAAGTAAAGTGAAAGAAAGCAAAAGAAACAACCAAAAACATGAAAACGACACTCATGAAAACAAAGTTGTATAGGAGTGACTGTTTGCAAAACTCACCGAAATGGAAGTACAAACATAGCTAAAATGTGAGAAACAATTGTTGTCAATGTGCACTGGCTATCGACTTGGATTGAACATCGCACAGGCACAATATTGATGGAACATGCTATGCTTGTCCAAGCTTGCGTAAAAGAATGTGCTCATTCACTTGTTACAGACTGAGCATGTGTGAGCAAGTGACTTCAACACTGCCAGTCCAAGAGGGGATATCAAATGCATCAACTCACCAAGAAGTGTTTATGGAATGACCAGCCACAAGATCGATGTTCAACTCCAAAAGTTAAGTGTACTCAAAATTTTGGAGGGTGCTTATCGCAATGACAATGCTTGGTGACCCACTAATAGAAATCCAACTTCTATACCTTGGTCAATTATTTCGTGTTGGGTCTAGTTGATTAGGAAGTATTGATTCATCATTCAGATTACCATGGATTCCCCACTTACCACGTGCATAAACATAATACCGTTCATTCCTTTACTCGGTTAAAAACAAACACAAGACTAGTGATCACACAATGTTTCAAATCGAGACTGGGTAATGAATTTTGCGATATTTACATTTTTAGAGTATAATTTTTTCATTTTTGGTGTTGCTCCACTACTAGGAGGCCTAGACAATACCCTGACAAAGTCACTTCAAGAACACAAACATTTATCTGTCGCCATCAAACCTGGATAGTACCCCGGCGAAGTTTCTTGCTTCACCTCTCTACGCAGGAAGCCTTTCTCTTCTTTCACCTTTATTTATCGATTTATATAGGATTATGCATCGACACTTATTTATATCATGGGAAAAAGAGGGACCCCGAATTATTGAGAGGAGGAGAGGTTTTCCCTTCATAGAAACATATATAAGACCTCTGATATTAGTTTTCTCGTTTATATTTCTCCCTTGTCCTTATCTACTTGATTGGATTAGCCTAAAAACACCAAAACATAAAAGACATGAGTGCAGGAATGAGGTTTTTAGAATATACATGGAGGTCATGGTTTGACACAAGGGTTTCTTAATGAAAGGATTGTATTTTTCGTCAGAGCACCATTGACTAGAAGATGTAACGAAGACAAGGAAGAAGGACAGAGAGTTAGCAAAATGCTGCAGTGTGACAAAGTCCTTTTCTATTTTTCCACATTACCTTTGAGCCAACAGAGCATATTCATTCACAACCTCACATGACAAAAGGAAAGACAATGGACAACAAGGAAACAAAACAAAACAAAAAAGATAGGAAAAGGCTAAAGTGAAACATGATGTGAAAGCAAAAATAGGAAACATAAGATAAACGACAGGAAATGAATGTAGGATGTAGGTAAACTAAAATGCAATTAGACCTACTCCTAACCTAACCATCTAGAAGGTCGAGGTCAAGCATAATGGAATTTCCAATGTAGGCACCGTAATTGTTCCCAACCTGCAATCACAAAGATGTGATCGATTAAAAAAAATATAAAACAATGTGAAATAGGAAAGATAAGAAATTGAATAGCTTGCACAAAAAATTGATTGTCTTTCTTGTCAAAAGATGTAGGTTTTAACCCCGTACAGAAATTAACTGCTTATGAATTCTAAAACAGAAAATAAACAATAGTGAGAGCATAACACATAAAATAAATATACACAAATATTTTCCCTTGGATCCCAAACCGAGACTACCAGATTGATTTTTCATTATGTTCCTTTCAATGTTACAATACATATATATACATTCCAAAGCATCCAATACCATGGACTGAAAACCATCACGCCCAAAACCATGTGCGAAAACCATGCACAAAATCATAGGTAGGTTTTCCCACCTAATATAGGGTCCAAAAAAGAAAGTCACTAGGACACTGTCCCAGACCCCGTAGAGGGGGGCTAACCGCCCACTTCAAACCCCCCGCTATGCAGTCGGTGCAACGAAGGGGGGGCTCCACCCGCCCTCTAACCCCCCGGTTAACTAGGAGTGCTAGTCGTAGAAAGAATATAACACAACCAAACATTCTCCCACTTGTTGTTTTCTTTCAGTAGGGGGCCATAGGGAAGCTTAGTCATTTATCCAGCCTTGCAATGCATATTATTTCTCTACACCAAGAGAACTTCTCAGAGTTCATAGATTTTATCAATGCATCTGCAATATTCTTCAAAGTGTCCACCTTTACCAAAAACACCTTTTTGTCTTCTACCATATCCCTCACAAAGTGATACTGAACATCAATGTGCTTTGTCTTTGAATGGTAAGCAAGGCTATTTGCCAACAAAATTGCACTTTGGCTATCACAGTCTATCCTTATAGCTCCATGTACTAACCCCGTACTTGAACACAACTCTACAACCAAATTGCTTCCTTGCTTGCATGAGTGGCTACCATGTATTATGCCTCTGTAGTCGATTGTTCCACTACAAATTGTTTCCTACTCATCTAATTGAATGCACCTCAAAATAGGTTAAACACATACCCACTTGTAGATATTCTCTGATCCAAATCTCCAACCTAGTCTGTATCAACAAAGCCATGGATATCCAACCCTCTCTCCAGTCCTAGTCTTCCTTGGTAGCATAAACCATAATCACTAGTGCCACGCAAATACCTGAAAAACCACTTCACTATTATCCAATAGTCCTTCTCTGGTTTTGACATAAACCTACTCAATACTCCCACTACATGTGAAATATATGGTCTAGTACATACCATCACATACATCGAGCTACTGACTACACTAGCACATGGAACATGGGACATGTCCTCTTCCTCTTCTTGTGTTATGGGACATTATTCAACAAATAACTTTACTGAATAAGAACCTTCACCAGTTTACTATCCTACATATTAAACCACTGTAGTATTGTGTCGACATACTTCCTCTAGTTTAACCAGAGCTTCCTCTTTACCCGATCTCTTTTAATTTCCATGCCCAAAATATAGTTTGCAACACCAAGATATTTCATGTCAAATTTGGAGGAAAATTGGGTCTTCAAATCTTGGATAATTTCTTTGTCATTTCCAACCAGCAATATATCATCCACATATAAGACCAGATAAATAACACGATCACCAATCAATTTAAAATACTCACAGTGATAAGATTTTCTTTTGGTGAAGCCAAGTCCCCCTATAAATGTATCAAATTTCTGATACCACATCCTTGGTGATTGTTTTAACCCATACAGAGACTTTTTTTAACTTGCATACCAGTTCTTTCTTACCCTTCACTCCAAATCATTTAGATTGCTTCATGTAGATCTCCTCTTCCAAATCCCCATCAAGAAATGTTGTCTTCACATCCATTCGTTCTACCTCAAAATCAAAAGAAATAGCAATAGATAAAAGTAATCTAATAGAAGTTACCTTGGTAAGAGGGGAAAAAATATCACCAAAATCAATTCCTCACACCTAGGAATAACCTTTTGCTACTAATCGAGCTTTGTATTTATCCACCTTTCCTTCTACATTTGTCTTCTTCTTGAAAGCCCATTTACTGCCAATGGGTTTCCTTCCAGTCGGCAACTCCACCAGATCCCAAGCCTCATTTTTGTGCAAAGATGTCATTTCATCAACCATGGCCTCTTTCCAGAGTTTGCCATCCTCTGAATATACTACTTCCTTCATAGTTCTAGGATCATAATTAGTAATAGATAAAGAAAAATTTGAACACAAAGCAGATGGACTATACCTTTCTGGCTGCCTTCTTTCTTGATCTGATCTTCTCATAACCAGAGTTTTTGCCTCTTCATCTTCTAATTCCTCTCCTATTGTAGAGTTTGATTCTTCCTCCTTTAGCTTAAACTCTATCTTCTCAGGTTCCTTTGAAGGGACTTCATGTTTAATAACTTTTTTCACCTCTCTGAACACCACATCTTGGCTATACACAACCGTCTTTATTGCTGGGTTCCAAAGCTTATAACCCTTTAAAACATCCTCATACCCAATAAAGATGCACTTTTCATATTTACTATCCAACTTTGTTCTTTTCTCGTTTGGAACATGTACATATGAATCACATCCAAATACCCTCAGATGTGAAAGAGAGGTTTTATTACCTAGAGACTTATCCTCCAACACTGATGAAGGTGATCTGTTGACCAGGTAACATGTTGGCTCCATTGCCTTTGCCAAAAATCCTTATCCTAAGCTGACACCACTGAGCATGCTTCTTTCTCTTTCCATCAATGTCTTGTTCATTCTTTCTGCAACTCCATTTTTCTCAAGTGTGTATGGAGTAGTCTTCTACCATGCTACACCACACTTCTTACAAAATTCTTCAAATTCCTTCTTTCAAAACTCTCCACCATTATCTGTCCTCGGCACCTCTATCTTCTTCTCTATCTCGTTTTCCACTACAGCCTTAAATTCTTTAAACCTATCAAAGACTTCAAACTTATTCTTAATAAAGTATATCCATGTATTCCTTGAGAAGTCATCTATAAATGATACCTAGTACATGGACTTACCTAGTGATGGAACCTTCACAGGTCCAAACACATCATTGTGCAAAAGCTCTAACATATATTTTGCCCTCTTACCACCAGAGGGGAAACTCACCTGATTCTACTTCCCATATACACAATTTCACATAAATCAAAATCCAAAGATCTATTAGTCATACCTTCTACCATACCTTTACCATGAAGTATTCGAAGGCCCTTCTCTCCAATATGTCCAAGCCTTTGATGCCATAGCATGGTCTTTTCTCTAGAGACCACTAGATTTTCTGTTCCACTTTTAGGAACCATAGAGTTGTTGCACCTATCAACAACAGTGCTACCTTGCATATTATACAGAGTTCCAATCCGAACTCCCCACATCAATACTAGTGCTCCCCAAACCATCTTGTAGGTATATTTCTCAAACACTGTTTTTACACCTGCATCATCCAGCTTGCTTACATAAATTAGATTTCTGGCTAATGTAGGAATATACGGAACACTCGTAAGTGTTCTAATCCTTCCACCTTGAAACTTCAACTTTAGTTTTCCACGACCAACAATTCTAGCCTTCCTGCCACCCCCAAGAAGACATCACCGCCATCATATTTCTCATATTCACAGAACCACTCTCTATGGGGAGTGAAGTGAAAGGATGCACCTGAGTCAATCAACCATGCCTCATGATCTACATGTGTACTTGAAGAAGCCAAGTACACATCCCCTCCTTCATCTGAGGTGGTTTTCGCCTTTACAGAAGAAGCATCATCGGATTCCATTCCTTTGTCAAGAGTTTTAGATTTACAATCCCTTTTGTAGTGCCCTTCCTTTTTGCATTTCCAACACACCTTTACAAGTTTTCCTGGAGATTTAGATCTCCCATTCAATGACTTATTTTTGTTTTTGTTCTAGGATCATCCTCATACAGACAAGGCATCACCAATCTGACTCTCCATTTTTTTGTCTCATCTCCTTTGTCAACAAGGATGAGATTATTTCATCAAAATGCAAGGTAGGTTCATTGATACCTATTGAAATAACCAGACTATCCCACAATTCTGGTAGAGAACAAAAATAACTAATGCACTTATCTTCATCTGAAATTTTAATATCAATAGATAATAACTAGCTTACCATAGTATTAAATGCATTTAGATGCTCTATCACTGAGTCTTCATCTTTCATTATTAGGTTATACAGCGTTTTCTGTAGGAATATTTATTCACTAGAGACTTAGATTGGTACAAAGTCCCTAACTTGTCCCACAAAGCCTTCACCATAGCTTCCCTTGATACATTCAACAATACTAAATCTGAGACACACAATCGTATTGTGCTCTAAGCCTTCTAATCCACCTTCTTCCATTCTTCATCGACACTCCTATTGGTTTAGTACCCAGATCCACCATGCTCCATTGATCTTTGTCTACCAACAGATGCTCCATCTTGAGTTTCCATAACTCAAAACTCTAACCATTAAATTTCTCGATCTCTATCTTTCCACTAATCACCATATTCTTTCACCACCAGAATTGATCCCACAGATCTCCAACTGAATAGGGTCTACCACAGGCCCAAGTGAAACCCCTCAACAACAAAGGTGTCCCCTTGAAGCCAAAACAACTGTAATACCAAATGTACATTTTAACCCCGTACACAAATTAACTGCATACAAATTCTAAAACAGAAAATAAACAATAGCGAGAGCATAACACATAAAATAAATATACACAAATATTTTCTGCTAGATCCCAAACCCGAGACTACTAGATTGATTTTTCATTATGTTCCTTTCAATGTTACAATACATATATATACATGCTGAAGCATCCAATACCATGGATCAAAAACCATCATGCGCAAAACCATGTGAGAAAACCATGCACAAAACCATAGGTAGGTCCGTGTTATACAATAATTTGTCACTGACACTGTATCCCCTGATCTCGGATAAAGTCAGTCCCTAAGTGACATCTTCTTTGTGTCATACCTCAAACAAATGTGTCCACATCTTCCCAATCATTCAAGAAGATTAATAAATTCTCTTTAATCCTGAAGATTGACCCTTTTTACCCATGCTTCAAGATTGTTGCAAGTAAACCTCATTCTACTTGTGACAATTTCTTGTAATGAACTAGAACGTCACGACATCGTCGCAGGGGTACATCTGTTCTTTGCGACGGTCGGATTTTAGGCTCGTCGCAAGTCCTCAATATCCTTCTTGTGACGATAACTCTGAATACACTGTTACCTCACAACATCGTCTCTAAGTCCTAGTGTTTGACTCACGACGACCTAGATATGGCGAATTAGTTCAAATAAAATGCTTCTAGGTGGTTCTGGAACTAGTTGTTGGGTCAAGGAAGTTTTCCTTTCCTCCTCTGGGATGGTGGTTCCACCTTTTGAGAAACCTCCCTTGGGGATAAGCTCCCTCTCCCTCATTTATGGAGGCTCCTCCTCTTATAAAAGCATTTCCCATTGCTATGATTAGCTAGTTTTTGGTATGGAGAAAATTAGCTAGTTTTGGTGTGAGATTGATAGTTTGTAGTATGAATTATTAACAATCTAGCAATTCGTTGTGGATTTCCTTAGCCTTGTACTAGTGCTTTTGAGTGAAAAAGAGAGTTATCAGCCTCTTGGGAGACCCTTTTGAGAGTGAATACTTGAAGAAACATAGTGGTTGGCCCCTTCGAGGAAGCTTGTGACATCAAGGCTTGGTTGTAAGCTTTGCTTTTATTCATTTTATTACAGTCAATGGTGATTTCCTATGTCATGTGTAAAATATATTTGATAGCTTATGGTTCCTTGACCCTGTAAGTGAATAGATCATTGTTGTGATCTATTATGTGTTATGTTGTTCTCTTGTGATTGTTTTAGCTGAATCACTCATCGAGGAAAAGGAAACGATAGTTGAAACAGTGCAACGAAAGCTCCATCGAACACTGGTTTGAGGTAGGCTCTTTCAACAATGACTGTTTAAGGAAATTAGTTTTTGTTTTGTCTTGCTGTGACTAGAACCACTCTAGGGCTAGAGGGGTTGCCTCTATCCGCAAAGGGAACATTACCTACATCACAGTCCACCCATATAATGTAGGGTCCAAAAACAATTTCCCCGGGGTGCTCCCCCAGACCCCATAGAGGGGGGTTAACTGCCCCCTTCAAACCCCCCGTACAAGGTTTATATGCTTACCTTTTTTATGAGAACCAACATTCAACAAACTTATGAAGCTTCTTGTGAATGTGTCACCATTTACACCGAACTACTTAGCAAGTGTGTGGAAAGATCGAAAATTGTTATTTGCAATGGAGATTTCCAGGTAAGATTGTTTCAACCATTTAGCGATTGGACTGTAAAATTCATGATAATCATCTTGAAAACCCAAAAATATTTGAAAAGATGATTTTTCAATCGAAGGCATGGGATTACTATGAGAATTTTGTGAGTGAAAATAGATCCGATCATTTTCAAAAATCATGTCGAGAAAATGAGGATGTGACATAACCAAGAGCAAAGGCTGAATTGCCTCACTTACTCAATCAATATCATAAAGATCAAAGGATGTAGAAAAAATATCATGGGATATGTTGATGGGAAAATAGTAAGTTGAATGACAGTCATTAGAGACAAAATCATGATCAAATGGGTTGGTTAAAGCATCAAATTCCTAGTTTGTAATTAACAAAGATAAATCAATTTGAATAGCTCTACGGATGCTCTGAATAATCGAACCAACTTCCTCATAGGGAAAATATGACGATTCATTTTCTTGGAAATAGTGATGAATTGTACAAACTTCATAATCATCAAAAGAATTTAAAAGAGATTCTAGCACAACAAAAACATAAGACTAGTCAGGACATAATGAGCAGATAAGGATTTGGTTCATGTGATAACTCATGCATTCATTATCACTCAAGAGGATTTTAGGTGCGATGAAGGAAAATATTTGCAATACAACATTCGCAAGGAAAACCAGGAGCTGATTACTAATAGATGAATCTGATAGGAATGATTCCTTCGACTAAAGATAGTATTTGAAATGATCATATTCATAATTCCATGACTCTATGAGACATACACATTCCAAACCTTACTTTGATGTGAGAGATTTCAAAAATTACATCCAAAATACCAAACATCTTTCAGAAAAAGATTCACATCGAGTGAAACCATGAAAGGAGAAGGATTGTGCAATAGAAACCGGACCTAACTAAGTTTGGGGGGCTTACCAGAGTTGCAATATCCTAACATAACCATCAATGGAAGTTGAAGTGCCTCGACTTCCTAACAGGTCCCAGAACGTTCCAGAATTGTAAAATCACATTTTCAAGCTTGAAACAAATCATGCATGGTTTGAAGATAGATGCTACCATTAGCTTCAATAAGACCACTAGATGGAATCCATCTATATCATTGATTTTAGTTGATTTTTCAACTTCAACAACCAGATTACTGAAGTCGAAAATACATTTGATCGCAAATTCGAAGATGAATGAATAGGGGAAATTTCGTGAGCAAGTTGATTTGAAGAGTTATCTTCATGCAAGAGAAGCAATGATGAGGGATGGGAAGGGTACTCAATGATTTGATTGTGTTCATTTGCATCATGGATAATCTCACCACCTTGTGCCAATTGAGAGGTTAACTCGTTAGATGAAGGACTCGAAGAGCATGGAGCATCTCTGTCACACTCAAATTCATTGCCAATGGTAGATCACAAGGGATAGTGAGATGAAGAGGAAGTTTAGATAAGGACATATTCTTTGAATGAAACATATTTTGGATCTAAAGTAATATATTCATGAGAAACTGAAACATCAGATGATGCCCCTGGGAATTCTTGATCACATACATCAACAAAGCCATCATCATTGCAATGATTGTTTCCCAAGGCTACGAATTGATTGAAAGAATTTGTTAGGTCCCTATAATACTAGTATATTCCCTTATTATTATTCTCATTTTAGCCCCTGATTGTTATTTTCGTGCCCATGTTGTCCCCATACTATTATTATTGTGCCCCATAGTAGCCCATTTTTGTTATTGTTGTGCCCTTACATTACTATTGTTATGTCAGCTCTGATTATATTGTGACCCCTTAGACTCCTATATATAGAGAGGAGGTCTTGTAATTTGTATCATCCAAGAATTATTCATTTTTGTAATGTAAAGGATGTTTCCCCCTTAAAGAGGCTACTTTTTAAGTCGTTGAACTATCTCTTTCTTCTATTTTATGATTTGGTTGCATAACAATTGGTATAAGAGCTTTAGATTCTAGGGTTTTGCTGCTTCAAACATATCATCGTGGAATTTTCACTATAAATTTTTTTCTCCGAAGATTCAAAAGATGGAATTAAAACCCATTTGCACTAAAATTTTGATGAACCTCTTGACCAAATTTAATATCTTTTCTCACTAAATGTTTCGAGATATAAACTGAGGAAGTTAGGGTTTTTGCAGGCTCCTAAATTCAATCTCAAACAAGTCACCTTGGGAACATTGTCATAAATTTCTCTCTGAGCATCAGATTCAAATTTTTTAAAATTCTCTAGATAGAGGAAGGAATGTAGTTTGTTGGGTATCATTTTCAGAGCCTAAGGTTGAAACAGTGACACGTGGCACGTCGTACAAGTTCGCTCTACTGGACTAGTATATAGTTAGGTCATTTTGAGAGATTGGACATAACTTTGTCTTGCAGAATCCAATCATGATCAAACTTATGGGGTTGGAAAGAGGAATCAGAGGGCTAACATAGGCAGAAATTTTAGAACATGGAGATCCAAAATTACAGAGTTACAGTCATTTCACGATCAATCTCATATAAAGAAGAAGAAAAAATTAGGTGTGTAGTTTTTTTTTTTTTTTTTTTTCATAAGTTTTGTTTGAGAAAGTATTTGAAGTGATTCCAAGGGAATTGTGAAGAATAATTATCATTAATTGATTACCCAAATAAAGAAAATGGAAACATATAGTAAGCAACCTGAAATATCTACTATGACACATGAAGAAGAGGAAAAAATGCAACATGACATATCAAAATTACAAGACCAAGTGCAACAAATTTTGTTCTCACAAAAAGTAACTAAAGCTAATATGTATTTTTTAAATAATTGAATGGAATCTAAGATGGATGGTATAGAAGCAAAACTTAAAGGCAACATGGAAGATTTGAAGATAGATTTGACAAAGTTGCTACAAGAAATGCTTACTAATGGCAAAAGGGTAGTAAAGGAAACTCATGATGAGAACAAAAGAAATGTTAGTCATGATTTCATAGACTCTAACATTGGATTGAAGACCCACCATGTTCCATTTATATGAGGAATTTTGATGGCAAGGATCCTATAACATGGATGCTACAGATGGAGCAATATTTCAATATCCATAATGTGCAAAACACACAAAAGGCACACATTGCAACTTTATATTTGGAACCCAATCAGTTTGTACGGTATCGATGGCTTTTGTTTCGTAAACAAATTTTCACTTGGGTAATTTTTATGGAAGAAATGATAGGACATTATGAGGATACAAAAAGAAACACTTTTTTTAGCCAACTGATAAATCTCAAACAAAAGGGTTCAATGGTGGAGCACATTGAGGACTTCCAAAATTGAATATAAGGGTAAAAGATATTCCAAAGGAGCATAGGATTGATGTGTTCATAGGGAATTTAAAGGATATCATCCAACATGAGGTTCTCCTTTGGGAACTTGATTCATTGGAGAAGGCGTTCAGGTTGGCAAGAAAAATTGAAAGAAAAATTATGGCAATAAGGAAGCCTACCACTCACAACTATAAATATGGAAGTGTTGTTGATCCTAGCCTTGCACAACCTACAAGGTTGACACCACAATAATTGGAAGAAAAAATAGAAAAGGGGCTTTGTTACAATTGTCATAGCAAATACACTAAAGGTCATAAGTGTGCTGAGAAGAAATTATTTTACATAGAATGTGAAGTGGAGGAAGAAAAGGAACAAGAAACATCAAAAGAAGAAGATGCACACCATGAACAAACCCTAGAGAAAGAAGAAATGAACTTGACCATATCTTGTAATCCATTGGCCGGAATTACCACTCCTCAAACTATCAAGATAGAAGGACATATCAAGAAGAAAAAGTTAATAATGTTGATTGATTTGGGCAGTACTCATAATTTATTCATTGTAAGATAGCCAAAGAATTGAATTTCTTCTTATATCTAGCACTAGAGTGTCAAGTTATGGTTGCAAATGGAGGAACCATAAATTGCTCTGGAAATTTCCATAATATCAAGATATCCATGGGAGAATATGTTTTGAATAGTCCAATGCTTTCCATTCCAATGGGTGGTGTTGATGTTGTACTAGGAGTCCAATGGCTACAATCTTTGGGTACGATAACTTTTAATTTTCAAAAACTTTTCTTGATTTTTTTTTTTAGAAGGATAGGAAGTTGAATTAAGGGGTATCACAAGGAAACTGAAAATGATAATCATCTCTAACAGCATAACAAATCTTCTAAATAAAGAACAACGAGGTGTAATTGCACAATTATGTTCGCTAGAGGTTCTCACATTGAAATCATCTATTTCTCTAGATCTCCAAAAAGTCTTGGACGATCATTCCAAGGTATTTGAGACTACCAAATGCCTCCCACCTATCCATCATCATGATCATGCTATTCATTTGTTTACTAAAAATTTTCCTCCAAACATCAAGGCTTACATATATCCCTATTCCCAAAAGTGTGAAATTGAACGTATGGTTGCAAAAATGCTAGGGTATAATTCAACCTAGTCAAAGCTCTTTCTCTACTCTAGTAGAATTGGTGCACAAGAAGGATGGATCATGTTGCATGTGTCTGGATTATAGGGATCTTAACAAGCTCAATATTAAAGATAAATTTCCCATTCATGTCATTGATGAATTATTGGATGAATTGCATGGAGAAATTTACTTCACCAAGTTGGACCTTTGTTCAAGATATCATAAAATCAGAATGAACATTGAAGACATTCTGAAAACATCATTTAGAACTCATGAGGGTCATTATGAATTTTTGGTCATGCCTTTTGGCCTTACCAATGCACCTTCTACATTTCAAGGTTTGACGAATTCCATTTTCAAACCCTTCCTTATAAAATTTGTGTTAGTATTTTTTGATGATATACTAATCTACAGCAAGTCTTCGAAGGATCATGTTCAACATGTTGACAGAGTGCTCAAACTATTGGGGAAGAAAAAATTATATGAAAAACATTCAAATGTTTCTTTGGAGTACAAGAGGTGGAATATTTGGGTCATATTGTATCTCATGAAGGTGTTAAGGTATACCCTAACAAAATTAAAGAATTAAGGAATGGAAAATCCCCACATCCATAAATCATCTGCGAGAAGTTTTCGGGTTGACAAAGTATTATCGCAATTTTGTTAAGAATTATGGGAGAATAATAGCACCTCTAACAACATTACTGAAGAAAGATGCATTTTCTTGGACTCCAGAAGCAACGAAGGCCTTTGAACATCTTAAAGAGGCAATGTGGCAAGCACTAGTCTTAGCTACGACAGACTTCAACTAAACCTTTAATGTGGAATCTGATGCCTCAAGAAATGGAATTGGTGTTGTTTTAATGCAAGAAGAAAGACCCATTGCTTTCAAAATTCGTCCAATCAAAGGAAAATATTTACACAAAGCTATTTATGAGAAGGAAATGTTAGAAATACTATGTGCACTTAATAAATGGTGACCTTACCTAATGGGAAGACACTTCAAGGTAAAAACAAATCATGATAGTATAAAATAATTTTTAGAAAAAATATTATCTTTAGAAGAGTAGCAAAAATGGGTCACAAATATGTTGGGTTATGACTCTGAAATCATCTACAAAAAAGCGAAGCAAAATGTTGTTGCAGATGCACTCTTAAGAAAGGATGAGGATGTGGAAGCATTTCTTTGTGCCATTTCTATTATCCAACCAGATTGGATAAACAAGGTAAGGGATGAATGGAAGAATGAACAAGTGAGGCACTCATTCAAAAGTTGCAACAAGATCCTAGTACATCTGATACATTTAGCTGGAAAAATGATTCATTATGGTACAAATATCACTTATACCTCTGTAAGAATTCCCAACTCAAACAAAATATTCTTCTGGAATTTCACACCTCTCCCTCGAGAGGGCATTCAAGATTTTTAAAAACTTACCACAGGGTTAAGAAGGATTTTTTTTGGGATCGCCTAAAATTTGATATTCAAAATTTTGTGGTAGAATGTTTAGCTTTCCAACAAAATAAAGTTGAGACAATTAAGACCCCAGGTTGGGAGGAGGTTTCAATGGATTTTATCACAGGTTTACCCAAGTCTGAAGGAAAAAGTGTCATCATGGTGGTGGTTGATAGACTTACAAAGTATGCACACTTTTGTGAATTATCTCATCCATTTAAAGCCAATATAGATAGTACTACACTTATGGAATCAATTCAAAAGCTACATGGAACCCCAAAGATTATTGTATGCGAAAGAGATCCTATTTTCAATGGAATTTTTTGGACAAAATTGTTTTATTGTCTGGGTAGTTAGTTAGCTCATAACTCATTTTATCATCCTCAATCTGATGGGCAAACTGAGATAGTGAACAAATGTTTGTAAGGATATCTTCGTTGCTTTGTATTTGATAAACAGACACAATGGGTCAATGGTTACCTCTCGATGAATGGTGGTATAACACTTCCTTCCATATTGTAGCAAAAATGACCCCATTTATGGAACTTTATGGATATCATCCATCATCCATCACATCACATTTAAGAGAAAATTCTAAGGTTCAAACAGTGGAAGATCACATCGCGCATCAAGAAAAAGTACTCCAACTCTTAAAGGATAACCTCATTTTGGTGCAGAATAGAATGAAACAACGGGAAGATCAAAATCACAGTGAAAGGAGTTTTGACGTAGGTGACTATGTATTTCTATGACTACAACCATAAAAAAATGTCCCTCAAGCAAGCTAAGAAGGATAATAAATTATCACCAAAGTATTATGGTCCATACAAGGTGTTGCAAAATATTGGTACTATGGCATACAAATTGGAACTTCCTCCATCTTCTTGAGTGCACCCAGTTTTCCATGTTTCATGCTCAAAGAAGGTTATAAGTGACAAGCTTTCAGTTCAAACAATATTGCCAGAACTTGACGAGGAAGGAAAAATCATATTGGAACCTGAAGCAGTCATAGAAACAAGAAATCGACAGCTACGAAATCGATCAATTTGAGAGTATCTCATCAAGTGGAAGAACTTACCTGTTGAAGATTCCACATGGGAGGATGAGAATTTTATACATAAGCATCTAGAACTACTTAAGCGTTGAGGACAAAATTTTTTTGAAGGAGAGGGACATGTTAGGTCCCTATAATACTAGTGTATTCCCTTATTATTATTGTCATTGTAGCCCCTGATTGTTATGGTTGTGCCCATGTTGTACCCATATTGTTATTATTGTGCCCCATAGAAGCCCATTATTCTTATTGTTGTGCCCTTACATTATTATTGTTATGTCGTCTCTAATTATATTGTGACCCAATAGACTCCTATATATAGAAAGGAGGTATTTTCATTTGTATCATCCAAGAGTTGTTCATTTGTGTAATGTAAAGGAGTTTTACCCCTCGAAGAGGCTACTTTTGAAGTCGTGATATATCTCTTTCTTCTATTTTGTGTGATGGTTGCATAACATAATTGATTGCATTTGATTCACTACCGAGATTAGCAAATTGAAAATCATCCAAGAATGGGAGCACATCATCTTCATGTGGAGTATTTTGGAAAAGATAACAATGTTTGATAGCATCTTCACTTTCCTATTCCTCTACCTATGTAATGTGACTGCCTCTTGTATCTGATCAAAATTTGAACCAACAACTTGAAAATTGAGAATGTGAAAAACAAGATAGTGGAGCAGGTTGATCAGGTAGGTCATAGTACAAAGAGTCGTGGCATGTGGACGGTAGAGGATAAAAATAATATAGATCAGGTTTGAGAGTAGGATTATAAATAGTAACATCATCTTGCAGAATGGTAGTCTTCAGCATGGGCTTCATGAGTCATTTTGAGATTTCGTACATTAAAATCTGAGTCATGACAAGTGGAAGAAGAATGAGGAGATGGCATTAGGAAATTTGATTTGCAGATTTTATTTCTTATATTATATTTGTATTTAATTTTATATTTTTATTTCTAATCTATTTATATTTTTTATTTTATCTGTGGTGTAGGATTTACTTTACTTGATTTTTATTTTTTTTATTTATTTATTTAATTTTAATTAATTAATTTCTTTTTTCTTTTTTAACCCAACGAAATATATATATAATATATATATATAGTATATAATATAGAGAGAGAGAGAAGAGAGCTTTGAGTGGACCTGATGGTTAAAGAGCATGTGTTTCCTCCTAAGAGGTCATAGGTTCAAACAAAGGGAGTAGAGTATGTATGCCTTTGTAGAACTTAGCAGTCAAATAGTTGCGCTAAGGTGGGTCCTTGTGCCCACAAAACAGGGGGTCTCATACATCAATTTGGTGTCTGGCTTGGCCATGATATATATAATATATATATATATATATATAATATATATAATAATATATATATATATATATATATATATATAATATATAGAATATATATAATATATATATCGTTTTATTTGTATTTGTTGACTTAATAATGTTTAGTTGGGGACTTAATTTATTAATATTGTTATATAAATAAATAAATTAATTAATTAATTAATAAATTAAATTAAATAAGAATTTTTTTACCCTAATAGTCAAATTTAACATTCATAATATTTTATTATTTTTCAAAACTAGTTGTTAAATTTTTTTTAACCGTTGGAAATTTAATTGTTCTCTACAATGACTCTCTATTTAATCCTATGCTAAGGTCTAACTCTCTATCTTTTCCTGACGATGAACCACACTTGATGGTTTGAAACACATCAACGAAACATCTCCTATGTGATGATTGCCGAAAGTTTTATCAATAACTTTATGATCATCGCACAGAGGCACCCTCATCAGAACTCGAAAAGGAGGAGGACAAAGAAAAAAAGGAGCAGTAAATTCCTCCTCTAAAATTAGAGGTGTCTCATTATTCACAAGAGTTGGGGAAGTAGAAACATCATGGGGTTCAGGTTCACCATGCAAAGAGACATGACCAAATGCTGAAACTTTTGTTCAAAGAAATCCCAATCCACATCTTCTTCAGTAAATTCATAACAAAGGTGAAGGAATTGATTAGAGAAATCTTCAACTGATTCATCAAGCTTCATTCTTAACTAATTGTTTCTTTAATAAACATCTCGATAATCATACCTATAAAAGGCTTCAGAAATATCCTTGAGGAAATGGTGGACATAATGGATGGAGGTGGGTGGTAAGGTACAACACCATTGATTAACACGACCTTCAAGGGTGAGGAAGAAAATCACACAAGAAAAATCTTCATCATTGAGTTCTTAATATTCATAGAATTTTAGAAAATCATAAATGTTCACAATCATGGATGTTCCATCCTCACCATAAAACTTTAATAGAGACAAGTGATAGAAAGGCTCATCAGGGATTGAAAATCAATAAATGGATAAATTAGAGAAACACCCCAGAAGTAAGATTTGAGGATGAGCCATTTGAGATAAGAGGTTCAAAACAGACTCAACGGGCACAACTTGCCATATGGCCCTCCTTCTAGCACCAACTATTGACGGTCCCAATTAGACCTCACACCATTTCAAGTAGGATCCCCATCTGGAATATCGGCACGGTTGCCATGTATTCTTATAGATTTTCCTTGGCTAACTATCGACAAGAGAGGAACGTGTGGTGCCTTTTGAAAGCAAGAAGATGTGCCTGGTAAGTGTTCATTTGTAGGTGTGTCAAAGTTTTTCTACTGAAGAGGGAAAGCGTAAAGTGAGTCTCTAAAATAGAGGTAATAGTACCACCCAAGAATAGACACGCGCAAACAAGATGGATCCGTCTAACATCCAGGGGAATAGACCACAAAATATGCAATTATTATTACAACCAATCAATGAGAAATATATTTCCAGTGTCCTTTGGAATAGTCCACAAGGATGGGACAACAATAACAACCATTACAACACATTATTACTAAGATAAGTACTACAATAACCAAAATACTACAACTACTTTAGCACAAATGAAAGCAAACATGAAATACAAAAATTCACGAAATAGTCTTACAAATATTCATAATACATGCATGAAGAACATTTCCGCCATGAAGTCTTCTGTTATTAAGTAAAAGTTCCAAGAAACATGTATAGTAAACATCACTAGCTCTAATGGTGGAGTGTTGGAGCCCCTCCTTGCTCCTCAAAATAACTAGTTTGTCTCTCTAATGCCTTGTGGGAGGAGCCAAGGTGAAAGGTCATTTTCCCATACAAAGAGGGTGTATATATAACCAAGAGGTGATGCTTCACATTCCTTATGACTCTTTGACTACCCTCATGGCTATTTGGCTTCCTATGACCTTTCTACTTTACATGAATCTTCATAGTCTATACGTGTCCTTTGGAGTTCCACTTTACAATACATTTTGAATTAGGTAATTACATAATCCATAATAATTATGTGGCATATTATGACTTGTGATAGGACATGACATGACACTGATGGCATGGACTACATGATGATGTGACAGTGCCAAGTTTTCCTTCTTGATGTTTATTTATTTGTGTCTTCTTGAAAATATGGTACGTGTTCTTCTTCCTTCTCCTCCTTATGACTTGAAGATGAGGAGTCTTCCATGTGATCTTCATCTTCATCATCTGTTATAGTTTGGTGTTCCTTCATCTTCTCACTTGGTGATCATCTTATCTCTTTAACACCATATGTTTCTTCTAACATGTCCTCCTTCTCCATCTCTATCTTCATCATTTGCCATAGCATGATAAGGTACCTATTTCTAAAATTCACGCATGACGAGACGACATCATACCGAAAACCCCCTAGTCTAATATTGTGCATATGGATCCATTGAGTGAGCCAAAACTAGACGGAAGGCTAGGAAAAGGGCTTAGTGACTATGCATTTATGCAGTTCAAGAAGATAAGGGGAGCCTTGAGCCTTGAGACTTTGCAGTGTGCAGTTCAGGCTGGGCTAAGGGAGCAATCTACGCAATTTTGGAGATCAATGTGATAGGCTAAGGGGATGAGCATAGGATGAGAACATTGCATAGGTATGGGAGACAAGGGAGGTTGGTCCATTACACAGTTGTGTGGTTTAGGAGCTCAAGGATGATATTTAGGCTAGAGACTACGCAATGCATAGTTCAGGCCAGGCTGGGAGGAGGAATTGCTCAATTCTAGGAGCCAAGGTTAGGGTTTGAGCTCCGAAATTACAAAATGTACAGTTATGGGAGGAAGATACTACACATTGCACAGTTCCAAGATACATTCTCACTTCTTGAGGGCTGAGACTGCATAATGCACAGTTCAAGAGGGCTAGATGAGGCTAGGTTGTTGGGAATTTTCTAAAATTTAGCTAAGTGTGGGACAGAAGAGACTGGTTTGAACAGTGATATGAATTAACTATGATCACACACTTGAAATACTTTGACAACACAATAACATATATCATCCATAACACATTAACAAAATATTTCCCTCAATGTGATAACTTTTCGATGACTTTATGACAAGTGTGACACTAAAGGTACACTTTACGAGGACTGTGACGACACTTTTGTGACATTACTTAAAATTTTGTGAATGAGGGTGGTTGATGTTAACATGGTTAGACAAACTCATTCATGCAAATATAACCCCTTGAAACCATTAGAAAAAGAATACTTACATTGTGCGACAACTAACATGCAAAAAGACGACAATTTCTAAAGTGCGAACGCCTTTTGTGATATGTGAACGACAGTGAAAGTAACACATGCCATAGAAAAGAATCATGAAAATTAAAATAAATAAAGTCAAAGCAAGTGAAAGTGATATCCGAAAACATGAAAATGACACTCATGAAAACAAAGGTATGCGGGAGTTACAATTTGCAAAACTCATCGAAATGGAAGTGCAAACACATCTAGAATGTGAAAAATTGTCATTGTCAATGTGCACTAACTGTCGATATGGATTGAACATCAAACAATCAAAATATTTATGGAACATGCTATGATTTTCCAATCTTGCGTAAAAGAATGTGCTCATGCACTTGTTACGAACTAAGCATGCGTGACAAAGTGACTTCGACACTTCCAATCTAAGAAGGAACTCAAAAGCATCAGTTGACTAAGAAGTGACTAAGAAACGACTGCTCATAATATCTACAACAGGCTCCAAAATTCAAGTGTATGAAAAAATTTGGAGGTTTTTTGTTGCAGTGATAAGAAGATGGTTAAGGGATACATATTTGCATGTTAAGGAAATGTTGTAGCGGCTACAACCACCCTCCAAAAATTTTCCTTAGCTTCATTTTGTAGCCTCCCTACCAACCATCCTTAGCAGCATGTCTTGCACTATCAAGTACACAGGGTTCATCTAAGTTTCAGTGGCCTACTATCTTGTTTGTATCCCTCCCACAGGTCGGCATTCCAGACTTATACTATTTTCTAGCTAGGACACTCCCCCAAAAAATTGCACAATTATGGGCGGGAACCAAACTTCCCTCCAGAAATTGTAAAAATTAGTTGGGCGACCTGCTGGGCTCCAGAATTATGAAAAACAGTCAAGCAGTCCTCCTTCATAAAATTGCACAATCTGAACCGGCACTAGGCCTCAACCCATAAATTGTTCAATTCTAGGAGGTGGTGACCTGCTAAGCCCAAAAATTGCACAATGCATGATAGATAGCCAACTCTGCTCAACCCAAAAATTGCGTTAATTTTCATTCCAAGCTCACAAACCGATGCATGTGCCTTCAGGTTGACCAATTCCCTCCACGACCAAGCAAATATGCTTTACATGCATGAGTTTCTTTTCTCGAAATAGAAAAAGGCACCATGTAAAAGGCATCCCTAGATTTGATGGATTTACTTTTAGCAGGTGGAGGTTACATGCAAAGATCATTTTAGAAACCTCTCGCCAAGTGTCACATTTTCCTAGATTTGTGGCATGCACCCATAACCTCGATCTTATCAAACCTTATGAACTGGACACTGCAGAGCTCATTCCTCACATCAATCTTGCAATTTTGACATCCCACATCGCATCTAGGAGTCTTCGGCACTTTCAACTCAGCTATTTCATGGTAAGTCTTCTTCTCATGTCTTATGCTGCATTTTTGTTGCTTTTTGTGTTTTGCTCTGTGTAAGTTTTGTCTAATTTATTTCAATGAGTGCTTGATGTCATTTTAATATATGTTAGCTTGGAGAAGCATCATTTTAGTTTTCATTTTCATCTCACTATTGTCGCATACATGACATTGTTTTTGCACTAATGGTTTTCGTTGTGGTGATCCGTTTCACACACGTGTGTTTTCCTATTCTTTGAATCTTGCACTTATAGTTTGCATGCATGATCATTCACTCTTTTTTATACTCAGTTTCACCATGCATTCATTCTTCTCATGTTTTTAGTTGCCCTTCAGCAAGTCTAGGCTACCTTGGCCTGGTCCTTGCCTTACCTGACTAGCATTGTGCATTTCTAGAAGTGAAGGCTCTACCTTCCCTCTAGAAATTGTGCAATTTTGGCCCAACACTGACCTCCAAGCTTGCATTGCACAATTCTAAGAGGCAGTGCCTTGCTAGCCCCAGAAACTGTGAAATACAATTTGTTGGTTTGCATGTCACTGCTAACTGAAATTGCGCATTACGTAGTTTTAGTCCTGAGCACGCCATGATGGACTATGCATTGCGCAGTTCTAGTAGTCAGTTAGCCTCCCAAAAACCCAAACTGTGGCTTGCACAGTTTTGGTAGTTAGTCTCCCAGCCTCCCGATGAAAATTGCACAATCTTCACATACAGTCACAAAGGTATGTTGCATTTCAATCCTCCAGTTTGTTTGGTTTTGAACTAACAAATTTCTTTCCATGAGTGTTGCTATGTCTCCTGGTATGACATGTGTTTTTCCTACCTCTCAGTAGCATAGCCACAATTGCTTCCAGGAGAGCATAGTCAAAGACACCGTTGAGAGCGTAGTTGGGGATGCAGTTAATCAAGTGTCTATCAACTTGTCTATCTATGAAGACATAAAGTTGTTCATGGATAAGGATATCAAGATGAAATGGCAGTGAAACCATAGTGAGCATCACCATCAACAGTAGTAGAAGGTAGCACACCTACGTGCGACAAATGCAAGAGGATGGTTGCTGACAATGCAAAGGCAGAGAAAAGTTGCAAGTTCAAGAAGATCCACTTCTGATGAAACCATCTTCGGAGATCGAGGCTATGAGGTGAAAGTGAGACAAGAGGATTGCACAAAGGAAGAGAGAGAAACAAAGAAGGACTTGCAAGTGCTGAAGTGGCAACTTAAGGAAGAACGGGAGCTACACCTATGAGAGAAGGAGTTGCAGCTGGAATAGGTATAGCAAGAGGCGCAACATGCATAGACTAATGAAACCACAACCATTTAGGTTATAGACCTAGCCCAACAGTTCGCATAGAGCAGACATGGTGAGTAGTGCCATCGATCATATGCAAGGGCTTTTAGGAGCATGGATGTCATTGTGTACACACATGCGATGCCACCCATTGGCACACTCACCGAGGCAAAGACAAAAACCATGTCCAACTGGAGCTGAACATGTATGTCGACAAGTTGATGTGCATAGTCACTAGCACACACTTGGAGATCAGCACAGACACTATGCATTAGTATGTTTCTAGTACAACTACACTCAAGACGATGATGCCCACGTTATCAAATGAGTTGGATAGAGGATCCATATCAGTGTTGTTGGCTTGAGCGAGTCATTAGGGAAAAGACCCCAGGTTCAGGCATGAAAGGCCAACAATGGTCCGATGTAGTCTAGGATAGCGCTAGCATTTTCACCTTACCCTGAAGGGAAAAGACTCTCACCTAAAGCGTGCTCTGACCAAAAGGGGAGAAGGGCTTAACATAGGGTTTAAGGGGTCTAAGCTATACATAGCTGGTCATATACATATGCGGTCACATATCATGGAACAAAAATAATAGTATCATCAACTCATACACAGAGACTCATCCGCGTGGAGGGGTGTACAAACTTCATGGGGTATACATCCAGTTGAAACAAATACCTTTGAACAATCATGCTCCACACTTAACAATCTCCCACTTGGAGAATGATTGTAGCAACTCCACTGTTGCTTCATTTTATGGAAAATGACTCCTCTTTGGACTTGGCTATTTCTCATCTTCATCATCATCCTTCAAGACCAATTGAAATTGAGCATGTTCTCATTTTCTCCCTGGTTACAACTTTTGTTAGCATATCTACAGGATTCTGGCTAGTGTGTATCTTTTCCAGCTTCAACTCTCCATCTTCCAACACTGATCGTATGAAATGGTAATTGAGCTGTATGTGTTTAGTTTTGGAATGAAATGTTTAGTTCTTTGCAAGATGAATGGCACTTTGGCTATCACTATATAACGTGCCCATATCATGCTCCTTACTCAATTCACCCATAAATCTTTGTAACCAAATCATTTCTTTACTAGCCTCTGTAGTAGCAACATACTCTGCTTTTGTTGTTGAAAGTGCAACAACACTTTGGATTTTTGAAATCCAACTGACAGCTATTCCACCAACAGTAAATACATATCTTATTGTGCTCCTCCTATTATCTCTATCGCCTTCCATATCTGCATCAACATATCCCTGTAGAGAAATGTTTGAACCACCAAAGCATAATGCTTGATTTGTGGTACCTTTCAATTATCTGAGAATCCATTTCACTGACATCCAATGTTCCTTTCCTGGATTGTTCATGTACCTGCTTACAACTCCCACTGCATGTGCAATATCAGGCCTTGTGCAGACCATTACATACATTAAGCTTCCAACTATTGATGCATATGGAACTTTAGACATATAATCCATGTCTTCTTGGGTCCTTGGGCACATTTCCTTACTAAGTTTGAAATGGCTAGCAAAAGGTGTACTAACTAGATTTGAATTGTGCATATTAAATCTTTTCAACACCTTTTGTATGTACTCATTGTGAGACAATGTTAATTTACGATTTTTCCTGTCTCTAGTTATTCTCATACCAAGGATTTTTTTTGTAGCTCCCAAATCCTTCATTGCAAATGAATTTGCCAATTTTTTTTTGAGCACATTTATTTCCTGCATGCTAGACCCTGCAACAAGCATGTCATCTACATACAATAACAATATAATGTAGCTGCCATCATTTTGCTTTTCCAGATAAACGCAATGATGAGAGTGACATCTAGTATAACCTTGTTCAGACATAAACTTGTCAAATTTTAGATACCACTGCCTTGGAGCCTGTTTTAAGCCATACAAGCTCTTCTTCGACTTGCACACTAGTTTCTCCTTCCCTTTCACCTCATATCCTTGTGGCTGCTGCATATATATCTCTTCCTCCAAATCCCCATGGAGAAAGGTTTTCTTTACATCTAACTGCTCAAGATTCAAATCTTCAACTGCTACTAGACTTAAAATAGTTCTAATTGAAGTCATTTTAACAACAGGAGAAAATATTTCATCAAAATCAATACCTTTCTTCTGTGCAAACCCCTTCACCACAAGTCTAGCTTTGTACCTCTGTTTTCCTCCATCTTCTTCCTTCAGCCTGTAAACCCATTTATTCTTCAATGTAGTTTTTCCCGCAGGGAACCTGACTAAGTCCCAAGTCTGGTTATGCATTAAGGATTCCATCTCTTCTTCCATGGCTACCTCCCACTTCTTCCTACTTTCAACTTGCATTGCTTCTTCATAACATTCGGGTTCACCAGAATCAGTCAACAATAAATAATATAATGAAGGAGAGTATTGTTTAGGGGGTCTACTTATCCTAGTATATCTTCTAACACCACTTTCAGGTGTTTGGGGTGCCTGTTGCTGTTATGGTGGTTGTTGATTATTATTATTTTCAGGTACCTTTACTTTTTCAGTGATTTCATCAAGGACCGTGTATTCCTTGTTTTCTTTTTCTTGTTTCTTTTCCTGCAACTGATTCTTATACAAGACCTTTTTATTGAATAGTACATCTCTGCTCCTAATGATTTTGTGATTTTCGTAATCATATAAGCGATAACCAAAATCATTAACACCATATCCAATAAAGGTACATTTCTTTGACTTTACCCCAAGCTTTGTTCTATTTTCTTTATCAATATAGACAAAGGCCTCACAAACAAAAGGCTTTAAAAAAAGAGTAGTTTACCTTTTTACCTGTCCATGCTTCCTCTGGAACACCACCATCCAAGGAACTTGAAGGCCCTCTATTTATTAGATAAACAACAGTATCTACGGCATCTGCCCAAAACTGTAAAGGCAATCCTGCATGCAATCTCATGCACCTTGCACGCTCCATGATTTTTCTATTCATCCTTTCTGACACACCATTTTCTTGTGGTGTTCTTGGAACTGTCTTCTCTCTACGAATTCCATGCTCTGAACAGTACCTATCAAACTCTTTGCTGCAATAGTCACCTCCATTGTCTGATCTAAGACACTTCAATTTATTTCCTGTCTCAATCTCAACCAAAGCTTTCCATTTCTTGAAAATATCAAATACATCAGATTTATTCTTAATATAATAAATCCAAGTTTTTCTAGTTGCATCATCAATAAAAGTAAC
>APFE031292288.1:244979-302332 GCA_000404065.3 Pinus taeda
CATTACAATGAAGTCCTTCCAGCCTTTTATAAGCTCCATTACATATAATACCACGGGCATAATACTATGGGTGCACAATACCATGTGCCCCAAAACCATCATTGTTTAACCTGATCAACTTTGACTATCATGAGTCAAGTTTACCTAACACGTACATGTTGTGTTGCGGGTATGTGGCACTATGTATGTGCATTGTGTAGTCGTGGTATCGTGACATATGTATTCATTGTGTTGTACTTTGTGTATGTATTTGTGTTGTGTTGTACACTGGATGTAGGAGTATGTATTGTGTTGTGTTGTACATCGGGTGTAGGTGCATGTATTGTGTTGTGGTGTACATCGGATGTAGGAGTATGTATTGTGTTGTGTTGTGTTGTACACTAGGTGTAGGTGTATGTGTGGTATGTCAGCTGTAGATGTATGCATTGCATGGTGTCGTACATTGTGTGTGGATGTATGTGTTGTGATGCACACTATGTGTATGTGCACATGGTTGAGGAGAAGGCATTAGGTGTTTATCGGGTGTGGAAACTGTTGTGGTGTGCGTACTGAATAAGGACAAAGGTAGAAGCAAAGGATCCATTAAAAGATAAGTGTCAGTATTTTATTTCAGTTTTATTATGCATGTGATTTATGATTCTTGTCTATAATGATTACGTCTGATCTATGATTATGGTTTATGATGGTTACATGTGATTTATTATTTTGATCTATGATGGTTGTGTTTTGAGCTAACTGGATGTGATATGTTTATACATGATGATTTGGGCAAAGGTTCTAGTTTGACTTGTTGAGACAACGAACAAAATTGCAAGTGTACCTTATTGACGAGCTACCAATGAGGTATGATGTGAATTTATTTCAATTTATTTTAAATCTAATGGAAGTTATGTGCTTGGTACATGAAGCACGGAAATGCCTAGTTAAGTGGTTGAAACTAACTACAAGAATTAGTAACGTCAGTGAAAGGAATTGGAATAGGCAACAGTATGTTGGTAAAGCATTCAGGAGCAAGGCCACGTGGGACACTGGTACCCAGTAGTGTCCATTGATTTCCATGAGCATGCTATGACCGGTATGATGGTTTTAAGGCAGGGATATGCCTTGGTTTTTGAACCTTTCCATGCGAGGAAACCTTACCGAGGGATGGACTGCTCGAGATGGGGGTGCTAAAGGAACTTGGAACGTGTGTGACTGCATGGAAGGTGGTGACCGGATTGCCCGAGGGACTATGTAGTAGAGAAGGGAAGGTCGGGATATATTTGTTTTGGTCATTAACATTTACAGATGGAATCAAATGCACATTGGGAGTGTGCCCTGGAACAATGAGCTAGTGATTGTTCACTAAGAGGACAAATGGTGCATGATTATACAACTGGACATTGGATGCAACTTTGACCTTACAGTGAATTCCAGACTTCCTAAGAAGGAGGTGGATCCTGGTATTACTTTGAGGGTGGAGGTGTGAGCCTCTGGATTCCCTTGTTGCAGATGTAGGCATCATATCTTTCTATTTGTTGGTTGAGCCAATGTGCATATGTGTATATAATTGTAAATATTGTATCGAGCTAGATTTATAAATCTCCATAGACAGTTTGGTTATTTGTTGGTTGAAGAAAATGTGTATGTGTGTATCTGTGGTTATTATTATAAATATCATAATGAGTTGTGTTATAAAGCTCTGTAAACAGTATGTTTGTGATGTTTTAGCAGATGGTCATTGTAAATATTGTAACGAGCTATGTTATAAAGCTCCATGGGTAGTATGTTTTCTTTTCAATGGTCTTTCTCGTTATAGGTGTCATTGAACACTAAGGACGATGTTCCCCCAAGAGGGAGGGTTTTGTAACAGCACTGGTTAAAAAAATCCATGTAAATATAAAAATATAAGACCACGGTCATGATACACATTTGCCAAGTTGAATGGTGGCCAAAAAATCCTAGTGGGTGTTCATTTCGGTTATTATGGCTAAAGGAAATTGGAAAAGGCAAAGGCTTTGGAAAGGCAAGAGGCATTTATTGACATTTTATTTATGAAAATAAAGAAAATTAGGAGAAAAGGAAGGTGAAAGGTCACGGGTTGCATGTGAGGAGGAAATTGAAGAAAATAGAGGCCTCATTGATAAAAAGGCTTATGAGGATTAGTTGGGAAGTTTTTTTCTTGACAGGTTTTGGTGGAGCTCTCTTTTATTCTCTCTCTCTCTCATACTCTTGGACACTTAGAGTTTTCTTGGAGCACTCTTGGAAGAGTGTGGCATACTTGGAATTTGGAGCAAGAAGGCAAAGGAAAAGCATGAAAGCACAAGAGGACATCGGGATTAGCAACTACAGTGGGTTTTGCTTGCAGGTACCAAGTTGCATGTATGATTTCCTTGTTAATCTTGGCATGCATGGCACATGCATGTGGTTTCTTGGTTATGATCTATCATTAGCATGGAGGATAGCCTGGATTGACAATGGATTTGTCTATCCTTGCCATTTCCTAGAAATCCATGGTGTTGTGGGTTCATTTATTTGTGTTTCTAGTTGGTTCTCATCTTTCCTTTAGCTTGGGTTGAGTTACTATTTTCTGGAAGCCTTGGTTGGACAAACGCTTTGGAAGCCCTGTAACAACTTGGGTAGAGTTACTAGTCCTGGAAGATTTGGTTGGACAAACGCTCTGGAAGCCCTTGGTGGGTTGAGTTACTAGTCCTAGAAGCCCTGGTTGGAAAAACACTCTAGAAGCCCGACGACAACTGTGGGTTGAGTTACTAGTCCTAGAAGCCTTGGTTGGAACAAACACTTTCAAGCTTTGGAAGGCTTGGGTAGAGACCAATCTGATGATGGTTTTGTGACGTCTGATTGTGAGGTGGAATAATTGTTTGATGTTTTGAGGTGGTTTGGCCTCTCGAAGCCCTATATGGTTTTGATTGATGTGTTTTTATGAGATCCCACATTCATGCTTAGAATATGACACGGTGGTGACTAGCTGAAGTGAGATTGGCTCAGCCATGTCTACGGTCGGGTGGTTCATGGAAGTCCCAAACCTGGTTGGCCTTTGCATCATTAATATTATTCATCCTTGTTACTTCATGAGTATTGTACCTGTTTATATGTGGATTATATGGTTGTTGTTTCCTTGGTATTTCTATGGTTATTATGTTGGTTATGAACATGTATTATGAAAGTGGTTCTCACCATGTTTTTACTTGTAAATGAATGAACAATGTATCTATGGCCTAATAGATGAAATTTCAACTAAGTTGTTGAGGCATCAATGCTTCTTAGTGATTCTTAGATGAGTATGAGAATCCCATGCTCAGGTTTGATGTTTAAACTTGTAAATTACCTAATTGTGACATGTTTAATGAAATGCTTGTCATGGCTAGTGGGGGTCCAGTCAAGTCTTTGTTCAAATAATTGCATTTGTATCATTATTATGTTGTTATCTTTTGGTTCTGAAAGCGTCATTAAATTCTGGGCAGTGACTTGGGCTCTGGGCCTGAAAAAGTGGCTCAAATACAAGAGACGCAATCACAACACTGGGTAGAAAATTCCCCAAACGCATGCATACCCATGTAGTGGGAGCGTCTAGAGCCTCCTAGACGCATGATTTTCCATATCAAGGGAGTGTTCAGGTGTTTAATGGTCTAAAACCTCAGTTGGTCTTAGGGGCTTGTTACTTGAGTGCTTGGGATGGCTCTTAGGTGTTTTGTTGCTGATGTGGAAGGTTTTTGTGATGTGTTACATCTATTCCACTTCCTTAAGGTGACCTAGGAGGTTGAATCCCATTATAGTGGCCTCTCGTCGCATATTTACCCAGGTTATCCGGTTACTTGGGTAAATGTGGGATGAGGGTGTTACATAAAGGAAATACGAGAAAAGAAAAGTTAAGAGACATAAATTTGCATGAGAGGGAAATTGAAGGAAAATGAAGAAAATACAGGCCTCAATGATAAAAAGGCTTATGAGGATCATTTCACAGATTTTGTTAGTTTAGTCTTTGGATCTCTCATTCATTCTCTCATTCTCTCATATCCTTGCATACTTGGAGTTTTTTTGGAGCATGCTTGGAGCACTTTATAATTCATTGGATTTGGAGAAGGAAGGTAAAGGAATGTAGGAAGCGCAAGGGAACAGTTGGATCAACAACTACAACTAGATTGCTTTACAGGCAACAGGTTGCATGTGTGATTTCCTTGTTGATTTATGGATGCATGATACATGCATGTGATTTTCTAGTTATGTATTCTCATTGGCATGGAGATTTTCCTATATTGAAAGTGGTTTGAGCCTTGCCTTTCCGTTCCTCGGATAGCCATGATGTTGTCAGTTTTTACACTTGTTGTTTTTATGATTGGTGTCCATGTGCCTTATGATTATGGCTTGGAACAAATTATCTATAAGCCCTGAACAACTTCGGTTGAGTTACTAGTCTTGGAGCATAGGTTGGGACAAACTCTCTGAAGCCCTTGGTGGGTTGAGTTACTAGTCCCTATAATTGGGTTGAACAAATGCTTTTGATCCCTAAAAGGTTGTGAGTTGAGTTACTAGTTCCTGGAGCCCTAGACAACTTAGCTATAAATTGACCTAGTTGGTGTTAGTGATGTCCGACTAAAGAGGTGTAATCACTGTGGTTGGGGGTTGAGGTGGTTTGGCCTATGGAAGCCCTGATTTGGTTTGGTCTTGGTTTATTCCATGAGATCCAACATTCATGCTCATAATATGGCACGGGGGTGATTAGGTGAAAGAGATATTTGGTTCAACCCAACCTATGGTTGGGTGGTACATGGAAGTCCCTGACTTGGTTGGTATGTTCATATATTAGTGAGAGTTGTTCTTCTGTTGTGATTCATGTATATTTGTAGCAATTATGTTGGTGCTATTATGGTTGGGTTGTGATGATTTCTATGCTAGTTATTTTCTAGTTATATGTTGGTTATATGATGTGTATTATCTATGGCTCTTGTCCTGAATGATTTAGTTATTGATTGGTCGATGAATGTATGGATTAATAAGAATTGTTGTACTTATGTGGAGAGGGAATAGAGCCTTCATGGTGATTCTTGGATGAATCTCATACTATTATGATCATATATGCATTCATGACTTGTAGCTATCATGTTTTCCATGCGTTTGACGAAATGTCTAGTGTTTCTAGGCAGTCTAGGTCAAGGTTTTGACTCAAGTTTGAATGTTTAGCTTTATTGTCATGTCTATAATGATTCTAGAAAGTCTCAGGCAGTTCTAGGCAGTGGTCTGGAGTCTGACCTAGAATTGTGGCTTAGATATTGGGACCGCACCCTCGGAACTGTGCAAGTTAGGTCACAATCGCATGGAAACAATGTTGTGCATGTTGTTGGATGCCTTCCCAATCCTTGTCATGCATGCAATTGGGAGCCTAGGTCAGTGAAATGGAACCCCAACTCAGTGTTTGGTCACTTGGGGTGGTTCTTTGGCCCCTGAGTGTCCTATATCCCTAAGGGATGTTGTTGTTAGTTGTAGGCCCCACTTCCTTAACTAGAGTTGGGAGGTCAATTCATGTCATAGTAACTCTTCATCTCATTCTTACCCTGGTAGGCCGTGAAATTTAGTAAATGTGGGAGGAGGTGGTTACAACTTTGTCATGGTCACCATCCTTCTTGCTAGTCATTGACTCCATCCAAGTCTCCTCCTAGATACAATCATCCCAAATCCTTTAGAAGTAGAAAGGTTTTCCTTAGCACAAATACCTTTGATAAGTGATTCCCATGAAGTTGAGAATTCATTCAGTGCCATGTTCACCAACTCTAAATCTTCAACCTTCTCCCTAATTGGAACAAGTTAATCATGAATCTACATGGTCTCTATTAGGTAATTGGTAATGGTGTTTGGTCTTGTCATCTCTATAGATTTTTTTTTTCTCCGTAATATCATCTTTATATTAATGTTCTCACTCTAGTAGAGGGTAACCATGGCATCGAACATCTATTTCTTTGTTTTCTTCTCATATATGTAAGGAATTAGGTTATCCTTCATGGGATGCAAGGTTATCCACTTAGCCTTCACTTCCTTTTTCTTATAGGATGTCAATTGCTCTAGATTGCAGGTGCAGGCACAACATCATTGACAATATCCCATAAATCATTTTATTTCAATAGCAATGTTACCCGAAATTTCAAAGGCAAAAAGTTGGAGGCACCATCTAATCTATCACCAAATCAAAGGTTAGTTGTTGCATCTTTGAGATCAAATGCACAAACTTCTTATATATGAAATTAAAACAAAAAAAATATGTCCTACAAGAGTGATTGGTCCTTCAAGCAATAATAATAAATTTGTTTAATTATTGATTCCTATAGTTACTTTACTACTATAAACCCTCGATGATGTTGATAAAAGGCATTGCTCTGATACCATGTGAAATTTCTGAAGGCCTTGAGGGATTGTTGTCCTATGTTTCTCTTATTTAAATGAATCAAATATGAACTTACTTAATCACATAAATGAATGTTTTTTTAACACGCGACAAGCACGCATATGGCTAGAAAAATGGACAGTGAAAGAGATAAATGAATAACACACTTGCACAATGACTTTCCTCTTCAAATCAACTTATCATTTCTTGATCAAAACTTACAAGATACCTCAAAACTTTGTTGTAAATGAGCAACTACGTGATAAACAAAACACTATAGATCAACAAAGTGTAACATGTATGAAATAGAAGCATGGATTTGTTGAAGAAAGAAGGCAATGAATATTGTTGTACAATATTGTCTGTATAGATTCTCTCTTACTGTTTGCTGCAACAAATCTAATTTTCTCTTCTCATGTGCACGCTCCTTCTTTTGGTCTCCTCCTCTCTCAAGTTTTCTCATGCATGTTTTAACTTCTCCCATCTTGTCCTATTTATGCTTAGAGAGATAAGTAATCTCCTTAATCCTAGCATCTAATTTCCCATATCCTAACAACTAATATCCTTAATCCCAAAAATATCCTTATCTCAACAATGAGGTGTACGTCTAAGCTTAGAACAAATCTAACTCACAATTGTTTGGGAATATTTCATTTAGATTTCTAAGACTAGGAGAACATGGGAAATTTGACTTTCAATTTTATTCATTTAAGTAAAATACAATATAGTATTATTCCCCACTTTTACTAAGTGGTCACTAGAAGTTGTTTCAAACTACTTCTTGCGTGTTCATACCTAACATGTGTAAAAAGCTATTGTTTGGCCTATATTTCTCAACAATTTCAAAGTAGGCATCATCCCCAAATCAAGCAAATGGAGCCATGGTACAAGGCCTTGACATGTGGAATTCCACTAACATTTAATCATCTCCATAAAAACAAGGGGCAACCCCGTTTTACTCCAACAACATGCCTCAACATATGTGCAAAATAATCTCTAATATGGTGCGAGTGGACCAATAAAGCATAAGGAAATGTAAATAAGCGAGAAAAGTAAGTAAAATATTTCGTGAACTATGTGATAAGTCACCAAGAAACCAACCAAGTCATTAAGAAGAAGGATGATCACATCAAAATACGCTTAAAGTGATGATGAATGTGTGTGCGCCGCAAAATGTGGTCCTAGGAAGGGGAGAACTCAAGGTGATGTCATGCTCCATATTGAAATTAATCCATCCACATATGAATATCATCCATAAGAGCTAGGACTTTGGAGAAAATAATCCCTAACCGTGCTTGAGACCATTGTGATGAAAACCACAAGGGTAGTGAAAAAATTCGATAGTATTGGCCTCATGCAAAGTGAGGGGTAACGTGGTGGAAGTTGCATTGTAAAGAGAAAACACATCACCAAGAACTCACAATGCCCTTCATAAGTGCAAAAATTAATTCCTTAAATATCGTCCTCTTTCATGTCAATTTGGTGGTACCCTAAGTAGAGAGATCAAGTTTGGTGAAGAATTGAGAACCCTTGAGTTCATTCAAAGGTTTATCAATGATTAGAGTGGGGAACTTATCCTTGATTATCAAGTTTTTCAAAGCTCAAAAGTGAGGACACGTGTTCCAAGTGCATTCTTTCGAAAGGGATGACCAATAATGGATAAGGGCTATTATTGAGGTGAAAGCACGAATGGATAGTAACTCCTTCATGATCTTTTCCATTTTATTTTTTGGTGCAAATGGATGGTGATATGCATATATATTGGGTGGAAGACTACTAAGTATGAGTAGAATATAATGGTTGTGCTCACCTTGAGAGGGTTGTAGTCCTTGGGGAGATTCAAATATGGATTGGTGTTTGGCCAAGATTAACTGTATGTCACATTGAATGAATTGAGAAAGTGCCTTGAAGGATTGAATGACATGGAATTGAGCCACAATACCTAAATGTCCTGTTTCAAGAAGTTTTCCATACAATGAGAGTTGACGATCTTGGAGAGTTGTCTATAATTCCTTCGAAAGAGTCGTTATGTCCCTCCTACTAAAAACTCACATATAAATCATGAAAATCAATGGTGATGGGATCTAATATCCACAACCATTCAACACCAAAGACAATGTCAAAACCACCCATTTCAATAGAAAATGTGTGATATTTTTGGGAATAATCACCCATTTGAAGCCTCACATTTTCACAATGACCATCGCATTTTATAGAACCTCTGTTAAATCATGATTTGGAATTTGTTCACAACATATATGTAGTGGTGGGTTTCTTGTACTACAAACCAATTAGTGAAATTATGGATATTGCCACCATTAATTAAGACAATTACTTTGTGATGTTTGATGTATGCAATCAATATGAGGGTTTGGGCAGTAGAAATATCAATCAAGACATGTGAGGAGATCATGGTTCAACATCATGAGGATAAAATGAGGAAATGCCTTCAAAGGATGGATGAAGGGCCTCCAAGCATACAACTTCAACTTCATCATCCAAAATTTCCTTTGAAATGGACATAAAGAGTTTTTGATCCTTACATCTATGCCTAGTGAAATATTGAAATATTTCTCATCACAAATTGGAAGAGACGTTTAAGTTGACATTCCCAATTTTGGCTTTGGCTAACTTATGTATCTTAAGAGGCGGAGAGGATGGAGAGGGATTGGTGAATGCTCAATAGGGTTTGAGCATTCCCCACCTCTTGGGCTTCTTGAGCTATCGAGAAGCTCCTGACCAAGTTGTAGGATGAGCTATTAAGACTTGTGCACATATATCTTCTTTTAAACTACTAATAAAGAATTCATTGAAAAAAGCATTAGACATGTCAAAGGTACAAATAGATAGCTACCCAAAAGCAGAGATGAAATATTTAATTACGCCAAATTGTTTAAGCTTGGTCAATTGTCACAAATAATGAGTATCTATTTCAAAGCATGCATAGAGTTTTCAGAGTAATTATGTCCAATAAATATAACTTCTATGGGATTTCTTATTCCATTTCCACCATTCCCAACATTCAGGATCCAAGTACAAGATGCAAACAAGAAGTTTCAATAAGTCATACGTGATGTCATGTAATATTAAGTAATATTCCATCCAAGTGACCCATATTTTGTGGTAAGACCCATCGAATTTATTGAGAGGGACTTTACGAATTTAGTGCCATATGTGAGTCATATAATTATAAATAAGCAAAGCAGAGTGATACCCATTGAGGATTAGACAATTAAATCCATTCCTTTCGAGGATGCTAGTCTAGAAATTGATAACTCAAGGATTGTGAAGTGAGGATATGATTCAACATTGTGTTATGATCCTTGCACCTTAAAAATGACAAGAAACCAACAATTACAATCCACTTCGAAGGGGAAACCTCCTTATACAATAAATACAATGAACAAGACCATATTTTATGATCCTAAGACTGGGTCTCTTTAGTATATATAGAGGTGACAAGATACAACTATAATAAAATGGGACCACAATGGGTTCTAGCCTGCATAAAAATATAACAATAGAAATGAAATCACTTAATATGTAGGGCTTAATAAGGGGTTTTTGGATTAACATGGGGCTTATATATGGCTTAACATGCCCCTCCCATTCAAAGAAGTGTTGTCCTCAACACTTGAGTATCTATGGGTGTTTCTACATGCAACACTCATCTTCCCATGTAGCTTCTTCCATTTGATGAGGTACTCAGTAATTGCTTGATTTCTCAGATGCTTAGTCATTGTTTCCAACATTGTTATTGGTTCTAGTACCACTTTCCCTTCTTCACTAATATTTGGTAAAAGATTTTGGAATGGGATCTTATTACCAATGGCCTTCTTTAAGTAAGAAACATGGAAGATTGGATGTACGTGTGAAGATGGAGGCAACTCCAATTTGTAGACCATACTTCTAGTCCTTTGCAACACATTATAGGGGCCATAATATCTCAAAGATCATTTATTGTCTTTCTTTTACTACTTGAGAGACATCTATTTATATCATTGTAGTCACATAAATACACAATCCCCCACTTAAAATTCCCTTTCACTCAATGTTGATTTACTTATTGTTTCATCCTTTTTTGTGCAATAACAAGGTTGTCCTTTAATACTTTGAGAACCTCATGTTGGCGTTGGATGTGGTTCTCTACTGCTTCAGCCTATATAGCCTCTTTCAAGGGTGATGTGATGGATGGAGGATGATATCCATTAAGTGCCATAAATGGTGACATGGTTTTATGAGGTATGGAAGGATGTGTTGTATCACCATTCAACCAAGGGCAACCATTTGGCCCATTTTGTCGGTTTATCAAATACAAAGCAATGTAGATATCCTTCTAAACATTAATTTACAATCTCAGTTTGTCCTAAAATCAAGGATTATAAGATGAGTTGTGAGCCAATTGAGTACCCAAAGAAGAAGAAAAAAATCCAAAAAAATTATAGTGAAAATTGGATCTATATCACTTACAATAATATTTTGTATTCCATGTAGCTTTTGGATTGGTTCCATGAGTGCTTCTACCACAATATTTTCTTTAATAGGATGAGAAAGAGAGAAAAAGTGGGCATATTTTGTCATTCAATCTACCATTATTATAATTACACTCTTTCCTTCGGATTTAGGTAAACTTGTAATAAAATCCATTGAAACTTCTTCCCAATATTAGCTTGGTATTGCTAATGGATGAAGGAGCCCTAGGGTCTTTACACTCTCTCCTTTATTTTGTTGACATGACACACATTTCACCACAAAATTTTGCACATATGCTTTAAGACCTTCCCAAAATAAAGCTTTCTTGATCCCGTGGATTGTGTTTAAGAACCCTCATTGTCCTCTTATAGGAGAAGTGTGTAGTTTCAATAGGACCTTTTGTTTGAATTGAGGATTCTTTCATAAGTATAAGCGATCTTGATATCATAAAAATTCATTTTTCATGTAAATATTTATACTAGATTAGGGTCCTCCTATAATTGTTGAATGATCTTGCATATATTCTCATCTTGTTCCCATTTTATCCTTGCTTCTTCCACCCAACCAAATTGTGGAATCAGAATAGCACATAGTAGACCATTTGTGTCTTTCTCTTTCCTTGAGAGTGCATCTGCCATAAAATATTATTTTGCGTTTTTATAGATAATTTCAAAGTCATAACCTAAGATCTTTGTGACCCATTTTTTTTGCTCTTCTGAAGATAGTCTTTTCTCCAAGAAGTAATTCAAACTATCATGATTTGATTTTACGTTGAAGTGTCTTCCTATTACGTATGGATGTCATTTCTTAACTACAAGAAGTATGGCCAAAATTTCTTTTTCATAAATGGGTTTGAGTAAGTTATTTCCTTTAAGTTCAATACTTTCAAAGGCAAGGGTCTTTCTTCTTGCATCAAAATTGCACCAATTCCATGGCCCGAGGCATCACACTCCACAATAAATATTTTTTTGAACTCAGGGGTCGTCAGTACGAGAGTTGTACACATATCCTCTTTAAGTTTTTCAAATGCTTTGGTTACTTATTTAGTACAAGAAAATGCTTCCTTCTTCAATAATTTTTTTAGAGGTGTTGCTATTTCACCATTATTATTGACAAAATTGTGGCATTATCCTGTCAATCCTAAGAATCCTCTGAGTGTCTTCAAGATATTTGGGATTGGCCATTCCCTCATAGCTTTAATTTTTTTAAGATCTACCTTAACACCATCAGGTGATATATTATGAACCAAATATTCCACTTCTTGAGCCCTTTGAAGGATTTGCATATAGTTGTTTCTCTTCCAATAGTGGCAAGACCTTGTCAACATGTTGTACATGCTCTTCCCAATTTTTTTTGTAAATTAGTATGTCATAAAAAAATACTAGGAGCAAATTCTGCAAGGGTGGGTCTGAAAATATAATTCATCAAGCTTTGAAATGTTGAAGGTGCATTTGTAAGTCCAAATGGCACAACAAAAAAATTCACAATGACCTTCATTTATTCTAAAGGTTGTTTTGGGAATGTTTTCTTGCCTCGTTTTGATTTGATGATATCCAAAACAAAGATCCAACATAGTAAATAAGATTTCTCCATGTGATTCATATGAAAATTCATCAACGATAGGAATAGGAAACTTATCTTTGATTGTCATTCTGTTGAGTTGTTCGTAGTTTGGATGCATACGTCATAGACCATCCTTTTTTATAACCATCACCACTAGTGAAGAGAAAATACTCTAGCTAGGTTGAATGATGTTTATCTCTGTCGTTTCTTGAACCATACACTCAATATCACTCTTTTGTGCATGTCAATGTCTGTAAGGCCTAATGTTAGATGGTACACTTCCAAGTTGTAAATGAATAACATGATCATGTTCTCGGACAAGTGGAAGACCCTTAGGCATTTCTCCAAACACCTTAGCATTATTGTTGATAACTTTTTGAAGATTTGCTCGAGCAATGACTAGAGATGTTTGAACATCTAATTAACACAATTATGCAAATACACCTTTGTGTCCCATTTTTAGAAATTTTGTCATGCTATTAGAGCTTATCACTTTACTAGGTTTCCCTTGGATACCTCTAAGCTCAATTTCCTTTTCTTCTGAGAAAAATCTTATGAAAAGATCTTGGAAACTAAGGGCCATTGTTCACAATTATTGTAACCACTATACCTTTAATACAACATCAACACCATCCATTTGGATTGCAATCATGGGACTAACCAATAAATACTCCTCGGTATTCAACTTAATCTTATTGTACTTCCTTGAAAAATTTATGGTACTGCCATGGTACCGCCATTTCCAATCGTCATTTGAAATTCTAGTGATGGATATGCCAAGCAATGCATGATAAAAGGTTATCAGAGTAGTTTCTTCTAGCTCTAGATCTTGTGAAGTTTCCACTCCTTTATCTTCTTTGTCTTTATAGACTATGTAATATAATTTATTCTCATTGCATTTATTCCTTTTACTGTACTTGCTGTCAAAGTTGAAACATAGTCCCCTTGCTTTTCTTTCATCCATTTATTGAGGAGTCAACTTTGTCGATATAGGAAAGGGAGATCGTCTTTTCTCTGTAGTTATTAGTAACCAATTTTCCAGTGGCTATATTTTGGCTATTAACTTTCCTTGCCAGACCAAAAACATGCTCTAGAGATTTAGGTTCAAAGAGACACACCTCATGTTGGATGCTTTCCTTTAAGGTACCCATAAATATGTCTAACGAGTTATAATTTGAAATATTCTTTACTCTAATACACAAATTTTGGAATTGTTGAATGTGCTTTATAACATGACCTTTTTGGTTGAAGATTCAACAATTGACTAAAGAACATATTGCTATTAATTTCCCCATAATGTGTTATCAATTCCTATGTAAAAATGGACTAAGATATAAACATAATCCTTTTTGCTTTCATAAAGCCATTAATACGGTGCATGTTGATCTTGTTCTAAAACCATGGATGCAATATTTATCTTTTGTAATGATGCATTTTACCACTCAAACTAGTAGGGGGGTCCTAGACGGGCACTTGCTAGGTTAAGAGCAACAATGAAGCTAAATCCCATTGCCACCACAGCTAAAGATTCCTACTCTTTACAAACTTTCACCGATGGGAGGAGACCCGATAAACAGAGAATCACTTATGAAGGATAGATCAACTAGAATGGGTGTGAAGTGATCTCAGAGACCCTTTCATAGAGGAGGCTCAAGAATGGGACTAGCTTGTGTTTTAAGCAAGGTACATGGTTTTCTAGGAGAAGGGGATGAGGATTTAAGAGTTAGGTTTGAGGAGTGTGAATTGTAAAGGAGCTTCCAAAACCCTAAAATCCTTGTTGAACTTGGTTTCCCAAGTGGTTCTTGAAGAGTTGGCTTTCACAGGTATGGGACCATGCGGGACCAAATGGATCCAGGTTAGTTCAAGAGGAAGGAGTTTAGAAACCAGTGATAGACTTGACCTAAGCAAGGAGGAGAAAGGGATCAGAGAATTGAATTTCAATTGAAGGTGGAAAATGATCCCTATGAGGAGCTCTCTTAGGGAAACTTAGGGAAAAAACAGATCTCGAGGCTAGGGCTTGGGATATCTCACAACCCCACCATCATAATTTCCTCAAATTTGGAGGATGAATAGGAGAGATATCAGTGCAGTTGAGCCAAGAAATTGAAGTTTTTCTATGAGTGACTTATTGGGGAAAATGATGCCTTAGGAGCCCTAATGTGGCTAGACCCAGAATAAAGAGGGAGAGGTGAAGAAAAATGTTTCTTTAAGTGATCACCTTATGGTAGACCAGTGCCTAATCCTTTGGGGAGATTGGAGTCAAGAATAATATGAGGATATCATGTCTCAAGAAATGGGGTGACACAACTTAATTTGATCGGCTTGGGCCAAAGTTCATTATTGAGTTTAGCAATGTAATAGTATTCCTCCCCAACTTTTCCATTAATCTTGATAGCCATTGCGTCTCTATCAAACAAGACCAAGTCCTTGACCTTATATTCCTTTTTAGGTTTCCACTTTCTACTTGGTTTTGGAGTTGGTCATTTGAGAATACAAACTTCTTGGGATGGAAGAATAGGAGAAGGCTTCTCGATTTCATGTGTTTCATAATATTGGATTGGTCCAGGCTCGATCACATGACAAAGGTAGGTAGGCTCTCTATAGAGGACAAAAGGGGTACCATCAGTTTGAAGTATAGTTGCATATGACAAGTCCATTTGGAGATGGATTCCAACCTTGGCTCCCCACTTCCTAGATAAGAGAATACCCCACACATCAGTGACATCTATGACCACAACATCCATGAGAAGTGATATACTAGGGTTCCTAGCCAAAGACACCTTTAGGTATTTTATGAGACCTTCCACCTCTATAGGCTTGGAATTAAAACCACATACCTTTTTGTATGGGCGAGTGATGTTAAGACCTAATTGCTTCATAACTTTTAGAGGAATGATGTTTGTGGAAGCCCTTGAGTCTAACATACATTTGTGTAAGAATAGGTCATTGATAACCAAAGTGAGCATAAATGGTTCATACCCAAGGTTTCGGTCAGGAATATGAATGTTTTGTAAGTCTTCAGGTAATTATTCTCCCTATATACCTAGGGACTTCTTGATTTGTTGTTGTTGCTTGGGAAGTTTTGCAATTTCTTTCAAAGGAACGGGTATGGTTATTTTCCCTACGACAACCTCTATATAAATGTCAAGTTTAACCTCTCTTCCTTTCTCTTTCTTCTTGATGCTTTCCTTTCTTGGAGGATCCGTTTTTGAATTGGCTTTAGTTGGGGGATCCTTCTTGGGAGGAATTTCAGAGGGAGACTCCTTGGGAGGATCTTGCTTGGGCAATGAGTCTTCTTTAGATGGTTCCTTAGAGGTTGTGGGGTATTTGTTATTTTCCTTTCCAAAATATGAGACACCTTTGAATCTTCCCTTGCTATCGGATTTAAGAATGGATTCATCCTTAAGGGTGACCTCACTAATGGGAGGATGTGTGTAGGATGCTCCCAGCAAAATGTTGAAGATGTCAGATTCCACAAGATTAGCATGCTCATCAATTTCTTCATCCTCACTTTTTCCCTCCTCACTTCCCTCATCTTCAAAAGATGAGTCTGGCTCAACAACATTAGTTGGAGCTAAAGTGTTTGGGAATTGAGATGAGATTGGCCTATCTTCTTCATTTTTCTTTTTGGGAAACGGTTTTCCATTTGGAATATAACTATATTTTTGGCCCCTTTCTAGGGCAGTGATTTTATTCATGATAACCATATCCCGTGAGTTGTCTTCTTCAGTAAACTTCTATGTTTTCTTGATGATGGCCAAGAGGGTTTCTTCATGTTGATCGTTTGATTTTTCCCTCCTGACCTCGAATTTAGCTCTAAGGTGGTCAATGACATCTACCTTCGAGATTCATAAGTTTTCCTCAACTTCGATTATTATCCCTTTGGCTTCAGCCAATGTGGACAATCTATTTTCCCTTAATGCATAGGTTAAGTGGCAACCCACAACTTTTATGAATTTATCAAGTATATTAGTTTTGGAGGGTTTCAAATGATTAGGGATATCCTTGAATACCGTATCAAATTTTTGAATGAATTCCCATATGTCTTCCCTTCCCTTGGTTATTTGATAGAAATCTTCAATGTTAAAGGTTTCTTGGGCATTGCATGACCATCTCTTCGTGAATAGGTCTTCAAAGTCATCAGAGTCTTCTATGCATGTTGGGGGAAGGCTAAGGTACCATTCTATTGCTTGTCCTTTGAGCGATAGAGCAAAAAGCATCACGAGCCTACCTTCATCGAAGATCATCTTAGGGGACATCTGCCAATAGAATTCCTCAACAAAGTCACAGGAAGTCCAAGTAGCATTCCTTTTGAACTTGGGTGACCATCAGTTATATTTTTCAAGTAATGGTTTGGGATCATCACTCGATTTCAAAGGGGAAAATGCACTAACCAAGTGTCTTTCACTTTTGGAAATCTTGGGTTGGTCTTGGTTTGGGTAAGTGTTAGAAATAGATGCCATTTTTGGGGAAGGATCATTGACTTTCTCAAATTCAGGGAGAAGGGTGGTTCTAATAGGTGATGGAGTTCGTTCTCCCCTTTTTACAGCAACCCTAGTTAAAGGAGGAATGTTGTTGCCTTCTAGAAAACTAGGGGTTTGGACAATGAATGGAGTCTCTAGAGGAATGCTCACAGATGTCGTTAATGAATCAATTCCTCAATAATTCACTAGGAAGTGGGTCCTAGAGGGGCACTTGCTAGGTTAAGAGCAATAATGAAGCTAAAGCCCACTGCCACCACAGCAAAAGCTTCCTACTCTTTACGGACTTTCACCGTTGTGAGGAGACCCGATATATAGAGAATCACTTATGAAGGATAGATCAACTAAAATGGATGTGAAGTGATCTCGAGGACCCTTTCCTAGAGGAGGCTGGAGAATGGGACTATATTTCCTTTTAAGTAAGGTACAAGGCTTTCTAGGAGAAGGGGATGAGGATTTAAGGGCTAGGATTGAGTAGTGTGAATTGTAAAGGAGCTTCCAAAACCGTAAAATCCTTGTTGAACTTGGTTTCCCAAGTGGTTCTTGAAGAGTTGACTTTTCAAAGGTATGGGACCACATGGGACCAAATGGAACCAGGTTAGGCGAAGAGGAAGGAGTTTAACAACCAATGATGGACTTGACCTAAACAAGGAGGAGAAAGGGATCAAAGAATTGATTTTCAATTGAAGGTGCAAAATGATCCTTATGAGGAGCTAACTCAGGGAAACTTGGGGAAAAAACAAATCTCGAGGCTAGGGCTTGGGATATCTCACAACACCACTGTTAGATTTTCCTCAAATTTGGAGGAGGCCTAGGAGAGACACCAACGTAGTTGAGGCCAAGATATCAAAGTTTTTCTATGGGTGGTTTGTCAGGAAAATGATGCCCTAGGAGCCCTAATGTGGATAGACTTAGAATAAAGAAGGAGAGGTGAAGAAAAATGTTTCTTTAAGTGATCACCTTATGGTAGACGAATGCCTAATCCTTTGGGGATACTGGAGTCAAGGAGAGTAGAAAGATAGACTTTGTTTCTAGGTCAAGGGGGCTCTAAGATTAACTTCGCTTGTCATTAGGGCAAAGGTGAGTGACCTTAAAATCTTTTATACTTTGTTGTGCAAGGTGATGTGGCTTGTCAAGATAAATTCAACCATATAATTATCCCTAGGATAATTCGTTCAACATACATGGCCCATACATAGAGATATGCTATATAGAAACATAATTCCACAATTTTGGACTAAATGCGTGCAACAATTAGCCCTAGTATAGCGAAAATCTCATTATCAATGCATGTGACAAAGTAAAAGAATAATAGCATTAAATTTGTAGTTACATGTAAGAGAATATATCCAACCACTAATAGACTTGCCAGTAATAAAGTTCCAAGATAAGAAAAGACAATCCATACATCAAAATTCATCCATGCTCCAAAATTTTATCCACCAAGAAGGAATAATGAAAATCTCAAGAGAGATACAAGTCCAAACCACGTGATGATGAGAAATGAACTCTCATCATTTGTATTTCTACACCTCTAAGGAGTTTTATTTAGCTATTTGAGCCTACATTAGCCCCTAAAATAACAATAATGTGCAAATAACTAATTTTTGGTTACAAGCCCACCAAAGTAGCTCACAAACAAAATAACAAGCCTCTCAAGAGGTCGAATGATCAATAATACATATCGTTGGGCTCTCTAAGAATCTTGATGAAGTCCATAAGTTCCATGATGATGAATATGACTTCCAAAAGTAATGGAAAATGGGTTGGCCCCTTGTTCTCCACATAATAAACCTGCGGTGCTCCAAATGGGTGTGAGGACACACAAATTACCTCATGGGTCTCCAAGTAAGACAAAGATGCTTGTAGACCATATGTAAGGGATAAAATGGTGGTGTAAGTGATGCCACATTGGCATACAAGTCTTGGGTCATCTTCCAAGTGCACGGTACAACTGTGGGGTTGGTTGGGCAAAGGTAAACATGGTGCATCTTCCTCATCCAATAGGTGAATCTCGAGCAATCTTTGAACATCTCTAGGGATCCATGGAGTGTTTTCTAATGTTGTGGAGGCCCATGGTTATTAACACACACCCTACATATGCCAATGTATTCCTATTGAGGGTTAGGACCCTTTATAGGGAGACCAAACCCAAGATGGAGACCACCTGCAATCCTGCATAAGATCCATTGTGTCCCCTAGTCTTCCAGTACAACAAGTCATCAAGAAAATCAAGTAAAAGGTCTTACAAACCATGGACAATAGGTGGGTACTTCATAATGGCATGAGCTTCCATAATGGGCTTTGGCGTATGCTAATGTCTCCAAGCTCCAAATGGGGTTAACCAAGTATCCTATTAGGTGGTTTCTACTTCTAAATGGGATAGTATGTCCAAGGTACATCCTTCAAAAGGTGGTGGCATGTGATAAAGAGATGAATGGAGTAGGGAATGAAAAGGGTTAACCCTTGGCCACATGCTGGGGTACAAGGGTAGCTAGAAAAAGGGAAGCCTACACTTGGGGTATTAATGAATAGGAGGGAGCAATTGTGGTACATGAGGTGGCCCAGCCTTGATTTTTCTACCCTTGTTTATATGCCTTTTTGCTTTTATGATTTTTCTTTAATTAACTGCTCGGGGCTCAAGGGGTAAGATCATGATGTGTGAGATATAATAGTGGATACCCATTTTAAGGTAGGGTGGTTCATTACCCACCAAGGGTTGGGACAATCATGGGTTCCTAAATGATAAAGGAGGCTCATAGGGCTTGTAGGAACCAGGGTGATGGCCATGATGATGGGGTAGAACTCATGTATAGGCTTTTTCCCACGTGCTAAATGTGTTTGTCCCGACCAGCTTTTGCATTTTGTGGTACATTTCCTGTTGAATGTGGCCAATTATGCTTTTACTTTCCTTTTTAGCTGCATCGAACTTCAGGGTATCTTTCCAGTCTCGACCTGTGGTGTGAGAAAGGGGAAGGGGAAAGCTAACCCTATGTGGACCCAGTGGAGGAATGTGGACCCAAGAGGAAGAAATGATGAATCAGATTACAATGAGTGGAAGAAGAGTAATATATATGGATGAGGGAGCGAGATGACACAACCAAAATTGGGGTTTCCTATGTAATACCATCCCTAAATCCCAAGGATAAGCAAACGATATCCCATGGGACTAGGGTGCAAGGTTAACATCCAAAAGAGGTCCAGGGGACAGGAGCATAGACCTAGCCCATTCTTTCAGCCGAATCCCCCCATTAATCCATGCCCAAAAGTGTCCATGATAAGAAAACTATAATACTCAATTACCAAATGACAAGGCATACCTTTAGGTTTTGTGAGGCCCACCTTCAAACATATGATCATGACAGATTAGTAAGGGACCACATGGCTGGCTCATGTGGCGGAGAAATGGCACAACAAGCTAGTTGGTGGTTGCAAGGGGTTGTTGGCTGCCGACTAAGGACCATCTTGGAGAAAAAATTCTCCTAGGGATATCACGCACAAAATGGTGGGTAACAATGTCACTTAGTGTAGATCAAACTATTGATCCTATATCCATGTTACAAGATCAATACTATCAAATTTTCTAATATCAATATTTGGAATGTAGTTGTTCCTTGATGCTGACTTGAAGCCTTGATGATGTGGATCTTGGATTGAAAATTCATGATTATGGTTCTATGATTCAAAATTTGTGCTTTCCAATTGTGATAACATACTCCCATATGAGATTGATTCTCAACAACATGCTTCTCCTTATGTTCATGATTTCCTTGGATCTCCACGCCGCTTTTAGGAAGTCTGTCCAAGAGATAATTTTCCATGGAAGTCATGGGTTTTTGTATTTTTTTCTTTCTTTCATTCATATTCCTTTCTATTCCTTCCTTATCTTCATTCATCTTCCTTTTTATTCTTTCCTTATTTTCATTCATCTTCTTTTCCATTTATCTTTTAATCTTTTCTTAAGAACCTGAGAAATCCACCTTTTTCAACATACTATGATCTATTTCATTAACTTTATTATCTAATCAAGATAACCTAAATTTTAAGTCTTCATTTCCTTCACGTGTCAAGGATGAACCTTCAGTATATTTAATTGGTATTGTAGCTTTCCTTGGAGGCATGTTGGAAAATAATAATAATCCTCATCTTAATTACAACAAAAAAGGAGGGGATCTTCTAACGAACAATTAGATCAATAGTAAGTTACATACCTTAATTTGGAGAATATCATAATGGTTGAAGATTTATTGATATATTTCCCATATTTGAAGCCTTATAGATCTAAGAATTTTTTTTGTGATACAATGATATGTAGTTTTTTCAATTCCATGGGTGTGCACTGAATTCAATGTGCCAACTAAAAGTTATAATAACTTACTCCAACTTGCTATTTTTTTGGCCTCTTCCCACGACTAAACTTGTATAGAATTCTGCATGTTCAAATCTTGAAATATAATTTTGGCACATGTACCTGAGGTACTTTTACACGTCTCCTGAAATTCCTAAAGATTTCATAGTTTGAAATTTTTTAGATAATAATATATAGCCAAAATACTAAGTTGACATGTTTAAAATTTATTTGATGATTGTTCACAAACCCTAACTTTCATGGCATATAACTCCCAAAGTATAGTGAACCAAATTATTAAAACAGAATGAGATATTCCCTGACATTTCTCTTTAATATGGTCCATGTTTAACATTATGAAACCTTAAGAATAAATGTTATAGCAAAAATTCCAAATTGACATGTTCGATATTGAAACCCTAACTTCCTTGGAGCATATCTTCGAAAATATACCGAACCGAGATCTGAAACTTGGACCATATGTTCACCATGATTTCTCCTCAATGTGATCAAAGTTTCATGCTTTGAAGCCTCATAGAAAAAATGTTATAACAAAAATGTTGAATTGGCATGTTTGAAACAAAATTTAGGAGCATTCAAAAACCCTAGGATCAAGAGCTTTGATGCCAAATGTTATGATCCTTGCACTTTAAAAATTATAAGAAACCAATAATTACAATCCACTTTGAGGGGGAAACCTCCATATACAATACATACAACGAACAAGCTAATATTTTGTGATCCTAAGACTAGGTATCCTTAGTTAGTGTGTGTGTGTGTGTGTGTGTGTGGGAGAGAGAGAGAGAGAGAGAGAGAATATGAAAAATGATGTAATAAAATGGGACTGTGAGGGGTTCTAGCCTACATAACATTATAATAATAGAAATGTAATCACTCAATATCTAGGGCTTAATAAAGGTTTTTTGTGTTAACATGGGCCTTATATAGGGCTTAACACATTGCCATGAGTTCGGACATCTAGTTAGGTAGTGACTCCAAGTTGACTAACTTGTCACATATGTCATCAAGATTTTGTTGAGTATAAGACTTGGTTGTGGTCTATATTACATTGCAACCAATCACACAAAGTTTTCATATAAGATACTTTGGTGGAGAGCTCCATTCCATAAGTGGTAGCTATGAAAACATGTTTCCATAAAAAATGTTACTACAAAGTGTTACTAATGCAATCAATGTCGCATCTTAGGTCTTACTAGATAGAAGTCTGTAAATGGTGTGGGTATGTTTGCCAAAAATACTTACTATAGAGTAAAATTGTGATCATCAACTAGATGCAATGAGTTTATTTAGAGAGGTTTGAAAAAGGTTATGGACAAGACTCATATTATTTTTGCTACTCCTTGTGAAGTTGTTGTACTCTCATCCAAATATTATTGTGGTGATAGAATTCCCAAATTCTTAACACCACAATATATGTAGAAATTTTATGGACTAGCAATATAGGACATGGTTTCTAGGGTCCTAAGGGTAAGGTAGTGCCAAGTTCCATACCTCTCTATTATAATTGCAAGGTCCAATAATAGTATTCTTAGGGCACCAACTAAGGAGGTTCAAGTGTACTCTTAATTATACTACTTGATTACCTAGGTACTAGAGAATGATATTCCTAAGTGTCTCAAAGGAGTTCTAGGTGCCACAACTATCTAATATACATGCAAGGTCCAACAATAGTACTTATAGCCCAATCCCTCGGGGCAATAACTAGGGAGGCTTGACTGCAACTTAGTCATATTGCTCAATTACCCAGGTACTAAAGAGTAACCTTCCTAAGTGTCGTTCTTGGTGAAATTTAGCAACAAGTTGGCTTATTGACTTATTGACTTATCTAATGTTGGTTTTTGGTGGCCTAGGGGATTTTTGATATAGACGAGGGTACATGGAAGTGAAATTCTGTATACATCTGTGTTATTTTATGTGGTACTACTTGAAGGGGCACTAATAGGGATTACAAGGGTCTCCAACTAGATGAAACCACTTGTACTGCATGCATGTATTCTTCCCCAAGTGGAGAATCACCCATTGGATGACATATAAGTATGTTGTTCATAGGTGTTGGGATATGTCTCTAGCCTAAAAAAAATTCTTTAAAATTCTCTGCTCAAGAAAGTGCTTTGATATCACTTGTGATGTTATTTATAAGCAAATGGAATATTCACAATACAAATGACATAAAATAACAAACTTTAGAGTGGAAATGACACATTATAACAACAAAAGACAATCATGGAAGAACCAAATTACCACAAATAACAATACCTTTATCGATGAGAGCAAACATCACAATAATGCTTGAAAATAAGTAGAGCAATCAAATATGGGCCCTTTCACTACAATGATATTGGAGGCTTTAAGTATTCACATATCTACTTTTTATTTTATTTTTTGTTTGTGGTTTATGGACCTCAGAGATCAATTACTACTATGTCCACGAAATATTTGTACTAGGTAGATCCACCTGAAGGAATCACTTATTGCTAGCTCAACCACAGAGCTTGACCCCGAGGGTGTCGAGAGAATTGAACTCATGACCTCTCAATAGAAAATTTGTTTTAATGGCGGGGACTCCCAATTGAGCTAACCCTCAAGGCTATCATATCTCTACTTTTGCTTATTGCTTTCCTCAAATTTTAATTCAACATTAGCCCATCTAATTATAAGCTTACATATTTATGTCTAAGTATTTGGTTTATGCAAACATAATTTGTGTTGTTTTTAAGATCATGAAACATCGAGATAAGTGATGATGTCTAAATACACCATTGATTGGGATCTCAATATTCACGAGGACCAATTTACTTGGAGTCTTTTTGCCTTTAAATAGGGTGTATTCAACATTAGTACCATGAGAAAACCTTGGATTCTCATAAACTTGAAGCTCGAAAATAACTGGTAACTTGACCGAGTCAAGTTTACTCGAACCACCCTAACAATGTATTTATTCTCTTGCTCCTTGGATTTTTCTTTTTTCAACTAGAATTAACTATAACTAGATTGTTTATTTTAGATCATGTATTTAATAGTTTTTATTTTATTTTATTTATTTATTTATTTATTTTCGTGATTCTAATTTCATCAATAAAATCAAACAATATATTTAGTATTAACACACACCAACATATATAATTCCAATATCGAGGTCTCTCACGTATTTGTTAAAGGTCTCTCAAATATTTGTTACCTATGATTTAGTGAATTAAATCTGATTATTCATTATGTATTTTCAAGCTTCCCACAGAAGAAATTAAGCTTACGCTTGTATACAAACGTTGTTATTAAATTAAAACTAACTACAATAAACATTTATTAATAACATCCACCCTTATTTTATAGCACATGTGGAATAATGTTTGAGAATCCAATATCTCCTAAGTTACGTTCTAAATGTGCATTGTTTGCACCTAAATTGGTTGTTGAAGAAGAGCTAAACCGTTGGAAAAAGACATGGATGAAACAAAACAGAAAGTGGTTAGTAAAATGGGACATAAATCTGCATGATTGCCCTCATGCTAAGGAGGAGATAAAAAGATGGGTGTTAGAAAAATTTAGGACTGCCATGTGGACAAAGCAAGTAGGCAAAAAGAAAGGATATTATGTTAAAGAATTTAACCCAACATGGAAACATGATGATAAAGAGTATTCGATTTCATCAATCAAGGGAACAACATAAATTTTAATTGCTTGGTTGAGGACTAGCTCACATCATTTAAGATGTGAAACTGGTAGATGTGCGGTCCCTAAAGAAGATTGGGAAGAACAAACTTGCATTTTTGCCACAAAGGGGTGGTAGAAACAAAATGACATTTTATCAAAGAGTACGAAGCATATGAAGTTATTAGAGGGACAGTTGAGGTGACCAGAGTGGAATATTATACAACTCGAGACAATTAATCTTTGATGGTTGGAGCTACTTTGATCTGGATCTACAAATCTACAGTTACGCTAATATCTATGCCGCATTTCGAACAGAGGGAACACTTAGAACCATCGTGTAGCATTGTTCGAAAAGCGAAGTTCGAAAAGTGAGTCTGTAGCAGCATAGTGAAGTTCGAAGAGCACGAGGACCATATTGCAGGGGTGCAGACCTGAGGTGTTTATGTGCTTTCAATTATCATTGGTTTGTTATCAAATTATCTCCAGTACTCCTTCCGTGCGAGCTGACAGAGGACCCCAAGAGATGCACAATATTTTTGCTATAGCCCATCGACAGATACAGAAAAAATAGCAGTCACAGACTGCAGTAGCAAAACCACAGTCCAAGCGCCGAAAATTTCCTGAAATAGTCGCAAACCTTCTGAAGAAAGATGAATTTGAACAGACCCAAGATTTCACATAAAGATTATAAGCACGCTCAGTTTGAGTTATAGTTACCCCGCGGATAGCCATTGAATTATATTATAATGGAACGCAAACCAATGGTAAATGTTAAAAATGGCAAGGAAATATCAAGTTTTGTGGAAAGAAATCATTTGGGTCAAGTCAAAATTGCTTCAACAAACAAAATAAGAAAGTGGATTTGGGTAAATGTAAAGCAATATTGGGGCATTTTAACGCGTAGGCTTGCTTGCCTTAAAATGGGAACAAAGAAGAAGAAAACCATTCCAGAGAGAGAAAATAAATAAGAGCAACAAAAATAAAGAAGAATCAACCATTTACAGTCCCACATCTACACCTCTTACTTGGTCATCAAATATATATGTCCAAGAACTGATGAAGGCCAGGACAAGGCTGGAGATTTTAGAAGCCAAAAAACAGGAAAGGGACAACAGAATTTCAGAGATCACAGTGGCAAATCGATGTTTTATGGAAGGTAGTAGAATTTTAAAAGAACACATAGAAATGTTACAAGAGGCTCTAAAGACTGGAAAACAAGAATGGAAAAGCATGAAAGAATCAATAATGACAAACAAGGATGTGATAATTTCTAAAGCAACTCAACTAGATGCACAAGTATATCAACAAACAAACATTTCGAAAGAGAAGGCAAAAAAGAACACTAGGAAAGACGGTCCAAAAGAAATCAAAGTTAGAGCTTAAGACACTAGTGGTTACATAAGGGGAGAGGAAGAAGAAGATGCAAGTGCTCGTAGAGCACAAGGAAGAGAACACAAAGAAATAAAAGACATGGAAACAAACTTTATTATCAAGGGAATAAGAGATTATAGGAAGAATGAAAGTACTCCCAATTTGACAAGAGACTTTATGAAAGAGAAACTATATTGGAAAGGGAAAATTTTCCAAGCAAGGAGGGTGGGGAAGATATGTGAAGAGAGGCATAGACCCATAAAAGTCACCAGGGTAAGCGTACAAGACAAACACCATATTTTGGGCAAAAAGAAACTCTTGAAATACTCACAATTCTTCCTCGATGAAGATTTAACTAACAAACAACAAGCAGAGAGAAGGGAAGAAGTGGAGAAAATTAGAGCAATAAGAAATGAAGGGAAAAGGGCATGGTTGTACAACAGTAAAATAGTTATTACAGTGTTTGGGCCTCCAGGCAAAACAGGGCAGCAAGCTGGCAATAAAGAAAAAACAGAGAATTCGATAATACGAAGGAAAACAACAAGATTAGCATGGATGAAAAGGGGTGAAGACTCAAGTTTGAGTCTTATGTGCCAAATTGCGTACTAGTCAAATCCTACCCACGTCTACCTAAGTTTAGTTTGTTGGAATTGTAGAGGTTACCCTTGGAGGAGGGGACTTGAGTTAGGGCCTATTGTGGAAGGTAGAGACATAATTTATCTCATGGAAACTCATGAACATGATGGTTGCAAAACTCCTGTGTTTGATGATTATTTGAAGTTAGCAGTTTGCAACAAGGTAGCAAAAAATGGCAAAGGGTATCGGGGAATACTAGTTTTAGTGAAGGAAAAAGAAGGCTATCACATTAAGTTAATTAAAGAAGATGCAAACAAACAATATTTATGGTTCAAAATATCAGAGAATGAGAATCACATAAGAATTGCAACACGCTATTTTTCCCCTCAAGTCTCAAAACTTACAAAAATAAAGGGCTAGATAGAAAGGATCCATATGCAACTTTAAAACAAGATATTTCTGTGTACTCTTAGCAGGGAGAAGTTCTTTTAGTGGGAGATTTCAATGCTAGAACAACAAATAATCAAGCTAGTATTCTTTGTTGCAAGGAGGATCACAATCCTATTCGACTCACTAAAGAGGAGAATCCCCAATGGGTGAGGTGTTCAAAAGGTGACAAAGTTAGCAATCATTTTGGAGAGGAGTTGCTTACACTGTGTGGGGCTTTCAACTTAATTATTTGCAATGGTCGTGATAGATAGAAAAGGTCTGGGAACTTCACTTGCAACACATACAATGGGGCAAGTGTCGTTGACTATGTGATGTGTTCACAAAGCTTGATAGAAAAGATAGATGAAGTTAAAAATGGAAAGCATATTTGGGACTTAAAATTAGACCAAGCCCAATTTATATAAGGTTATCATGGTTAGAAGAAAGGCAACATAGGAGAAAAAACTAATGCTCTCGGCAATCACTATCAAGGGGTAAAATTCTTCTAACACAAGAAAATTGTACTATCTTCAAGACAATGTTAGAGAGATTAATTTAGAAGGAGAAAACTGGTTTCAAAAGCTTCAAGAGTCATGAGTTAGCAAATATAATTCAAAGTGCACTTGAGAAGTGAAAAAGAGCAAAAAATAGGAAATCAGAATCAAATTGTTTTCCTGTAAATGCTTGGTTTGATGAGGAATGCAAAATGGCAAGTAGAACCTTGAAAAAGGCAAGTAAGGAGAAGATGAATGTAAAGTTATAGAAGCATATACTAAAAAGGAAAAAAGATGAGTTCATGCAAACAAGGCAAGGAGAGTTAATATATCTAAACAAGAATAACCCAAAGTTTTTCTAGCAGGAACTTCAACCAAGGAAGAAGCAAATTGAAAATAAAATTACAACCGAGCAATGGTTTGAATATGCAAGGCAATTCTATGAGAAAGAATCTGAGGCAGAGCCTCCCCCTGGGATCAACACAACTTCAAATCTCTTCACGTTATAGGAGGTGGAGATTGGAATTAAGACGCTGAAAACAGGAAAGGCAAAGGACTTGGTTGAACTTCAAACAGAGTATCTAAAATGGGGAATGAACGCTCTTGCACCACACATCATGGAAATATTCAACGACATCATTCAGCAAGGATTCCCAAGAGATTGGACAACTAGCCTAACAATACCCCTTTTTAAAAGTGGAGACATTAATAATCCTTCCAGCTATAGAACCATTATGATCAATCCTTTGTTTGCAAAGCTTTTATGCAGCATGGTAGGAAATAGAATTAGTAAGTGGGTAGAAGTAAAAGAAAAGAGGGCAAGAGGACAAGCGAGTTTTAGGCTGAAACATTCTACAGTGGATCATGGGATCGCGTTGAGACACATTGTTGAAAAGGTTTGGGAGGACAAGGAAGAAGTATTTTGCTACTTTTTTTACTTCAAAAAGACATTTGACACAGTCCCTAGAGATAAGTTGTGGCGAAGAATGGAAGAACTTGAAATTCCTTTGCATTATAGAGCAACTGTCCATAGACTTTATGAAGAGGTGAAAGTCAAAATTAGAACCTCAGTAGGTATTTCAGAAAGCTTTAGAAGTGACATTGGAGTCAAGCAAGGTTGCCTTCTATCCCCTATTCTTTTTGGTTTGTCTATTGATAAAGTGGAAGAGTGGCTAAATCTGCAAGGTGGACATGGTGTTCGGTTGGGGGAATTTGTGATAAAGTTCTTTTATATGCTGATGATATTGTATTGATATCTAAATCGACCCATGAATTGCAAATGCACCTATATGCCCTCGAGCTTTTTTGTAGAGCAAAGGGGGTGCAAGTCAATACTAACAAGACTAAAATAATTATTTTCTCTAATAAAAGGAAGCAAAGGCAACATACTTTATTCTTTGAAGGCAACATTCTTGAAGAAGTAAATGAGTACAAGTAACTTGGGATTGATTTCAACAACAAACTTAATTGAGAGGACTGCAGAAATAAGATAATTTTAGGAGGGTGGAAAGCATTATATGCTCTTCAAAACAGATGTAAAGAGACATAGTTATGGGATTAAAAACGATTAAAGTGCTTTTTGGACTCCTAGTTTGCCCAATGATGCTATATGGGTGTGAATTGTGGGCTAGCAACACCCCTGTCTCAAAATGGAAACAAATTGAGAAAATCCAAAAACGCTTGATCATGAGCAAGTTCAAAATAAAAAGTTCGGTACCTTATGAGACAATGTTGAGTGAAATAGGAACAACTCACATTGAAGCAATTGCTATCGTGTGACTCATAAGATTTCTAAAAAGAATTGAGCAAATGAGAGTAGGAAGATGACCTAATGTTATCTTCAATAAAAAACATGAGTGAAAGAAATAAACCTGGATGAAACAAAACTACACATGGATGCAAAAATGGAATATCTACCTCAATCCCTGTCCCACAAATAGCAAGGAGCTAAAGACTTTTGTTATGGAGAAGTCTTGTAAAAGGGTATGGGGAAAAGAGTTGGGTGGAAAGAAGAAGAAGTACTACATTGAGGAATTTAACCATACGTGTGATCTACAACAAAAAGAGTTCATTGGAACTAGCATTCCATGGAGGGCAAATGTTCTTATTGCTCAATTAAGGACCAACTGCATCAACTTCGGCGTGAAACAGGGCGGTGGAAAAGGCCTAAAGAAGTTTGGGAGGAACGGGTGTGTACATTTTGCACCTTTGGGGTAGTGGAATCGGAAAAACATTTCAATTTGGAATGTCATGCATTCAAAGACATTAGAGAAAGTTATGGGAATATGTTAGCATCAGTTTTTTGGCATTGTCTTTTCAGGGAGGGGATTGTTGGAAGGTTGAGCCAACGAAAAAAATGATTGAATTGCAAAAGGAGAAAGCCAAGGAACTAATGGTCCCATAAACTATTTTTAGTTTCGCGGACCTTAAAATATCATTCCATTTTCATTTTATTTTATTTATTCGTCGTCAATTTATTAACAACTTAAAAGTAAACAATTTCAGTGAGCTTTTCAAGAAATCAGAATTCAAAAAAAAAAAAAAAAAAAAAAAAAAAAAAAAATTCTTACTAAAATCCCAAACAATAAAATCAGCCTCGGAAAAAATCTGAATATAGATTAAGCCATGGTCGGTAGACCGCGAGGTACCTTAGGCGTCATTAAAACCATTTCATTTCAATATAGTTGAATGCATATAAGGATTAGAAAACCACGTGAAAGCGGTACCAAAGATTTGAGAAAAGTTAGAGCAGTTTAATATATTTATCGGCGGGCGAAGGAGAGGGACGCCTTTGTAGAGGGCAATTCATCCCATAATCGCGCATCTGATCGAAAGCGAAATAGCAGAACAGCCCCAACAATGTCGGCGGCGAGCAAGGCCGAAGAGAATGCTGGTGCAATCGTCTACGAAGTGCTGGGGCGCAGAGCGCTGGATGTGGACACCACTATTATCGAGTACATAATAAACGTCCTCAAGGATGATTCCTTCGACTTCGGCGTCAAGGGAGAGGGCGCCTATCAAGCTGTGGGTGACCTCCTTGTCGATTCCGGATGTGTCGACGATGAAACAGAGGCTCGCCTGGTAAGTCCTCATTTTCTAAGTCTCGCACCAAGTTATCAGATTCACTCTTAATTCTTGCAGTTTTTAATGAGCATCAATTAGTTCTATTTTCCATATTCTAGCCCTGTGCTTGGAAATCTTAAATTGGGTTTTGTCGAGAACTCGAAACCTTTTTACCTGCATACATGTTTCCTTAACCGAAAGATCAGAGTTCCTTAGGCAAGGTGCCATGTCATTATTATTATTATTTCTTTATTTCAATAACTACAACTACCAATGGCACTGATTTTGTTAAATTTCAATCCACAATTGATTACACTCGCACTCCCTAGGCCAAGGCGAATGTTATGCACATTTCAGAAACGCTTTGATACACCATGATGGGGATGTACAAGCTGCCCGAAACCATGACAGGGATGGGTAGAACCATGACAGAGACTGTATGGAATGTTTGCCCATTATGATTCTAGGCAGTCCATATCAATCATCTCAGGGTTCTACCAGTTCTGGGCAATTCATACATCTCAATCATGGTGTTTCCAAGGAGTGGATAATTCTTTCCTATCTGCATATTTCCAGCAGAATGGAGGCCAGTTCATTATCACAGCTGGCCACGAAGCCCTCGGAACCAGCCATTGAATGACTAGTTACCTATGATCGCCCTGACAATTTCTGAAGCTGAAAAGTAACCACAGGAGGAGATTGATGGATGCGAGTTTCCTGCGCTGGAGCCCGAGTCCCTGATTGAACGGCAGGATGGACCTCACAATAATAACAAGGATGCTCCTCCAGCCACTGGTTTTAACTAACGGTTGCTTAGTGTTCTGTTCTTTATGATTATATTGTTAATTTTTGTGTCAACTATAATTGTCATGGTGGATTCTTTTGCTGACCCCATGTGGTGCTATGGTGCTTTCTGTTAGATTGGTATTTAGGGCAGTTTAATATTATATTTTGAGACTATTAATACCTTTGAGGATAGTAGCAATGTTGGTTGCCCATGCAACGACTAACAATTGCTTTTATATAAAATGCTTATGTACACATCGTGATTAAAGAAAGTATTTTCAAAGAAAGAAGAAGAAAAGACGAGTTCATGAAGAAAAAGAAAAGGTTACACACCACGAAGGTTTTCCAAACTGAATTCTTAAATTTTTATGAAAATGGCCCAAAATAAACTATCAAAAAAATATTTATTCAGATGAAGGGTGTCATCATTCACAAAAGGTGTCCATAGAGCTTATCATTTTCAATATGCTATTCTAACTAATGACAGTTTATCTTTCATGCAAACTATGCGCATATCTTAATCATCAACATTGCATGCACTAGACCCACTAAACTAATTTTTAAATTACATATTCAACATAGAGATGTTTTGGATGTTAATGTAGCATTGTTGACATGGAAGTTGGTATACAAAATGGGCTGTAATTTCTAACATCCTTGCAAGGCCATTTTGTTTTCTTTCACACCACGTACTTCCTTGACCTTTCAAATTTTCCTTTGCTGCCTTACTGAAATTATCTCCTGGCTGATCTTGAGACCTAGAATAACTGAATTGCATGTGCTTTCTCTGCACTTGCTATGTGATGTAATGGTGATGAACCTTCATGGGCCTGGTTCAAGCGTGACACACAATTGGAATCATCTCTTAGGTGATCTCGAGACTTATAATAGCTGAATTGCATCTGTCTTCTCTGCACTTGACGTTTGATGTAGTGGTGATGAACCTTCACGAGCTTGGTTCGAACATGACACACAATATTCTTTGTAGGTTGGATAACACTTTGATTCTCAGCAAAGAGAAGGGTGGCCTAAGTTTGCTGTGCATTTAAATCACATGAGTGCTTCTGAACCACATTGATTTATAGGATGCACTAGTTGTTGCTTTGTACTTATGATTTAATGGAGGAAAATGCAATCGTGGGTTGCAGTTTTCTACCCCATGAAATCGTCCTTATTACTATGTTGAACCGATAACATGTGGACATACTTGAGACTGTAGTTCAATGTTCCTTTCCTTTCACAGGTTTTAAGATTCTTTTTTCTGCCTTAGAATGTAGTGCCAATGCACGTGACAGGCTTGTTATGAATAAAATCACTGCCTTGGAAAGGGCCCAAAAATTTAGTTATATCCCTAAAGGAAAGCCTTTTCCCAAGATGCAAAATGAAGAAGATAGGCCTATCTCTTCTCAAATCCTGAACACATTGGCCCCAACTAATGCTGTTGAGCCAAACTCTTCATCAGATGATGAGGAGAGTGAAGAGGATGAGAGTGAGGATGAACAAACAAATGAGCAAAGCCAATCTAGTGGAAGCTGACGTCTTCAACATTTTGCTAGGAGGATCATACATACATCCTCCCATTAGTGAGGTCACCCTCAAAGAAGAAAAGGAAGAACTTATTCTTAATGCTGATAGACAGGAAAGGTTCAAAGGGGTCCAATATTCCCGAAAAGAAAAGGACAAAGACCCGTCACCTCCTAAAGAATCATCTAAGGAACACCCCTTACCTAAGCAAGTCCCTTCTAAAGAATCCATCCCCAAAATTCCTCCCAAGAAGAATCCTCCAACAAAAGTAAATCAAAAGAAGGATCCTCCTAGGAAAGAATACAGGAAGAAGGATCCTCCCCAATCTGATGGCACCCCTTTTATCCTTTATAGGGAACCTGCTTATTCGCCGCATGTGATCAAGCTTGGTCCATATTATGAGACATGCGAAAGCGAGAGACCTTCCCAGATTCTCTCTACCCAGGAAATTCGAATCCTCAGGCAACCAATCTCTCAAACAAGCAGGAAATGGAAGCCCGAGAAGCAATACAAGGTTGGGGACTTAGTCTTGGTAGATAAGGATCTCGTACCCGTTAGGATTCATGGAAAGGTTGGAGATAACTATTACTACATTGCTAAACTTAACGATGAACTTTGGCCTGAGCCGGTCAAATTAAGTTGTATCACCTCCTTCCTTGAGACTTGACATTGTATTATATGCATGGGAGTAGGATGCATTACATGCTCATTTTTGCATTAGAAATAACATCAAATGATATTTCTCATGGTAGATTAGTTGTACTTAGATTAAAATCTACATATTTATATTTCCGTCGATTTTATGGCCTAACATGTTAACATGTGCGATCATGAGACGCTGCGAAAGCATGTTGCCCAATATTTTGTCCATTCGAGGAGCTTCACCTACTTCTTCGAGAGATCACGTCTGATTTGGAGCCAGATGTTACCCACCATTTTGTGGGTAATATCCCTAGGAGGAATTTTTTCTCCAAGATGGTCCTTAGCTGGCAGCCAACAACCCCTTGTAGCCAACGGCTAGCTCACTGTGCCATTTCTCCGTCACCTATGCTGGTCATGTGGTGCCTCGCCCATTTGCCATGATCGTATGTTTGAAGGTGGACCTCCCAAAGCTAAAGGTATGCCTTGTCATTTTGAAATTGAGTCTTGTAGTTTGCTTATCATGGACACTTCTGGGTATGGATTAATGGGGGGATTCGGCGAAAAGAATGGGGTAGGTTTGTGCTTCTGTCCCCTAGACCCCTTTTAGGACTTTACCTTGGATTCTAGTCCCATGGGATCTCTTTTACTGACCACTTGGTTTCAGGGATGGTATTTCACGAGAAACTCTGATTTTGGTTGCGTGGTCCCGCTCCCTTATCCACTTATATTACCCCATTTCCATTCATTATTACTCCATCCATCACTTCTCCCACCTGGGTCGACATAGGGTTAGCTCACCCCTTCCTCTGCCCACACCCTGGGTCATGGCTTGGAATGAAGCCCGAAGGTTGATGCAGCTAAAAAGAAAGTCAAAAGCATATATGGCCACATTCAACAGGAAAGGTACCACAAAATGCAAAAGATGACCGCGATAAAAACATTTAGCACATGGGCAAAAGCCATTACATGAAACCCCATCACCATGGCCATCACCTTGGTTCCAACAGGTTCTACGAACCTTCCTCATCATATAGGAACTCATGATTGTCCCAACCCCTGGTGGGCAATGAATCGCCCCACCTTGAAAGGGGGAATTCATTACTAGATCTTATACATGATACTCTAACCCCTTGAGCCCCAAGTAGTTAATCAAAGAAAATCATATAAAGGCAAAAGACATATAATGAAGGGTGGAAAAATCAAGGCCGGGGTACCTCATATACCACGATTTCTCCCTCCTACACCTTATAAACCCATGTGTGGGCTTCCCTCTTATTAGCTACCCTTATGCCCAACATGTGACCTAGGGCTGCCCCCTCACATTCCCTACCTCATTCACCTATCTGCTACATGCCACCACCTCTTGATGGATGTACCTTAACTATATTATCCCCTTTAGAAGCAAAAACCACCTAATATGGTACTTGGTTAACCCCATTGGGAGTTTAGGAGACATTGGCACACCCAAAGCCCATTATGGAAGGGCAGGGCATTATGAAGTCCTCACTTGTGGTCCATGATTAGGTAAGCTCATTTACTCGATTTCTCTAATGACTTGTTGTATTGGAAGCCTAGGGGACCCATTAGATCTTATTCAGGATTGCAGATGGTTTCCATTTGGGGTTTGGTCTCCCTATACGGGGTCCTAATCCTCCAGAGGGCTACATGGGCACATATAGGGTGAGCGTTGAGAGCCATGGGCCTCCATAGCAGCAGATTGCACTTCATGGATCCCACAGCCATTCAGAGATTGCTCGTGGTTCACTTATTGGACTAGGAGGATGCACCTGATCCATCATGCCGAGTTGGCCCCAGATCTACACCACACACTTGGCATCTCCTACATTATCATCCTAGCCCTTGAGGACAACCTGCATGCATCTTCAACTTGTTTGGAGACCCATGAGGACACTTGTGTGCCCCCATAGTCATTTGAAGCACCACAGGGTATTACAAGGGGCCAACCGCTTGTCCACTGCTTTTGAGGGTCCTATTCTTCATTGTGGCACCCATGGACCTCATCAGGCCTCTTAGAGGGCCCTACGACATGCATATATTATTATTTGTCCTCTTGAGAGGCTTATCTTTTCATTTGTGAGCTAGTTTGGTCGGCTTGCCAACAAAGTTAGGTCATTTGCACATTATTTTATTTTTAGGGGCTAATGTAGGCTTATTAGCTAAATCGAACTCCTATTGGTGTATAAATAGGAGTTAGTTGGATTCATTTGTATCATCACTTGACTTGGGATCTCTTTATCTTTAGAGAATTTCGCACTTTTTCCTTGGAGGATTATTTTGGATGATGGATGAATTTTGATGTATGGATTTGGGCTATTTCTAAATTGGAGCTTCTTATTTTCGAATGTGATGCTGGTTGGATATACTCTCTAACATTGCAAGTGCAAATTTGTTAATTTTAGGTATGTTCTATGCTAGAGCAATTTATTTCAATTTTCACAGTTAGCTCAATATCGTTTACAGATTAGCAATCACATCAACATAAAAGTAAACTGCAGATAGAGCATAAATATAAATCGCAGAAGACAAGCCAAGACAAGAGGAGACAAGATGTGGCACTAGCCAAGGGCAAACCCCAATGTGGGGAAACCCTTGATCAATTCGTCTTATACGTTATTCAATAGTTCAACAGAGAGAGAGAGAGTACATTTACAACAAAAGTCAACACTTTGACTTATCTAGATAAGAACATAGATCATCTCTAGGAAGATGATATGTGAGATCAGTTGAATACATGCTGCTTCAACTGATTCTCTAAGGTGACTCCTTCACCTATCATTGTGCTACATCTCATCATCATGCTGCACCTCACTGTGCTGCGCCATGCTGGACCTCATGCTGCTGTTGTCCCAGTGTTTAGCACTACTGTACCTAGAGCCACAGCTGCACCATGCTGTCACCCATGTGCTTGTTGCTGTCCATGCTTTACCATGTTGTTGCTGTCCATGCTTCTGCTGCTGTCCAATGCTTGCAGCTGTCCCAAGCTTCTTGCTGCTGTCCATGCTTCACCATGCTTGCAGCTATCCCATGTATTAGCTTGTTGTCCCTTGCATTGCTTGCTGCTGTCCAATTGCTACATCTAAACATGTTGTTCCATGCACCTTACTGCACCATGCTGCTGCAATATACCATACTGTTGCATCCATCACATCATGCTGCACTCCTTTGGGGTATTCAACACTCCATGCTAACCCAACACGTGGCTCCCACAGGCTGCTCTGAATCTGATCCGAATCTGGTCAATATCCTTGACCCAACACACCTTTAACACTGCTCCAAGTTTGCCTTGGGCAGCGTCAACACGACTTTGTCTTAGGCAGCTTCACCATGACAACATCTTAGATCTAGGGCACATAGAGCTAGGGCATCATCTTCTAGGAGCTGCATAGGTCTTTCTTCCCCATGGTAGCATCTAGGGCAACTCTTCTTAGGGCTGCATATCTCTTAGGATCTATCCTCCCACCAAAACCCAAAGATAAGTGGAGAGGAAGAGATCACAAGAAGAGTGTGTACAAATGACTAGCAAGCCACCTTGCTTTATACTAAAACGTTGAGCACATGTGGCTGTTATTTAGTTGCTAGCTGACCTTAATGAATTGTCTTATAACACAAATAAATTCATAACTCCATGAATACTTATCGTAATTGGATGATCTTTAGATCAATCCTACACCTCTCGATAAGAGGGATCCAAGAAAAATATCAGTTGCCATAAATAAGATGACCCACATGGAGTTTGGCCCTGGTTTCCAATTTTAACACTCCCTCTCAACTAGGGAGAACTCCATTTGCTGATCCATAGGTCTGACTGTACTATCTCTGCCATCACTGCCCTGCACTGCTATGCTCTGCACTGTTCTGCTGAACCATGGAGAAGAAGAATTGATCGAGAATGTCTCATACCATTCTCTACTGATCCGAAGTCAGTGCCATATGAAGAGAGTGCATCATATCACTTTTATTGACTCGAAGTCAGTTTTATTGATCCCAGATCAATATCACAAGAGAGTGTCTCAAACCACTCATATTGATCCCAGATCAGTTGGAGGTCATCCTAGCATAGGGAGTACGGTAGATACAACGATGCGTCCATCGATAATACTACTATGGTCCCTAACCCCATTTCCTCGCTCATTGATCAGATGAGAGGTACTTCCCATGAGTCCCAGACTGCATGGGTAGGATGCCTTGACAGGAGAACTAATCATCCTATCCCACAGGAGAATGAATCATCTTGGCTCACAAGAGAATGAATCATCCTATCCCAAAGTCGCCTCAGGGTATCACAGGGGAAGGCTGAGCTATTCACCTTGTATACAACACACCATTAGGGGAGGGTGAGTCGCCCTATGGTCGTGTGTTGCTCTAGTAAGTACCCTAAGCCCCCCAGAGCTCCTAGAGCTCAATGTATGCAACATGCAAGACCCTTACACGAAGGTCTCTCAATGACTCCAAGTCGTCTGAGAAAGTCACAGATTTGATCTTTCCCTGGTGTTTGCGACCTGTACATCAGTCTCAATGTGATGGGGCTTCCTCGCTCATCGACTTACCATATCCTAGATTAGGTAATATCTGATGTCTATTTGCTGGAGCAATCATCGAATATTGGATTCCTCAACAATTGAATCCCCCCCTGGTTGTCACAGAGGATATGGTGGTATTCATCATGTGTACAAACAACTCATTGAAGAGCTTCCACAACCAAGCAACTTCATACGAGATCATACTCGTGGCTATGTATTCGGTCTCGGCGGTGCTTATATCAATCGACTTCTGCTTCCTGCTCATCCATGATATTGAAGCAGAACCCAAAAAGAACCAGCACTGAGAAGTGCTCTAGTGATCCTCCACACTGCCTGCCCAGTCAGCATAATCATGCAGCTTCATTTTTTCCGGCAGTGTATCTCAATCCATGAGAGATTGTGCCCCGAAGATGTCTTAGAAGATTCTTGGCACCAATCTAGTGAGGCTCAACCAAATATGAGCTCACGATGCTAATTGCAAAACATGTATCCGGACGGAAGTTCACCAAGAACATCAATGTAAATGAGTTTATGAAACTCAGAGGCATTTCCCAAATTTGGTTTGGCATCACCACCATATAACTTCTGAAAGTTAAGATCGTCGAGGTAATCACGGGCTTGCAGTTTACCATTCCACATCCGCAATTCAACTCCCTCTTACTTCTGCAAGTGAGAGGGTCTGCATCTGTCAGAAATAGGTCGTTCTCAGAAGGTGCCGGTATGAGAGGTCCATCATCCACAACCTTTAAACAATGGTTTGGATCGGCTTCATTCTTCAGCTTCATTTGACAGCTATCAATTCTCTCATATCAAACCCGGGGTGATTTGCTTCAAGCCATAGAGGGCTTTCTTCCACCTACACACATGAGATTCCCAATCATGAATCTCAAACCTTCTCAGGTTGTTCCAAACCTGTGGACCTGCTACATGAGGGGAATGGTCCCCTTGTAAGATTTTCCTTCGGTACATCTCAGACATGTACCTTCATTCTCCTTTTGAATTCAGGCATCCCTATCATCATCTGACTCACAGACCTCCGGTGTTATGTGTCAACTGACATGGTCTCCAATGGACTTCCTGTAACTTGATACAAATTGCCAACCCTGAACCCATGAGTAAAAGCATTTGTGAAAATTCTTTTTTCAAACACGTACCTTTCCATCGATGAATGCCACCTTGCAGCCTTTGACTTCCATTGCCGAGATGGACACCATGTTCTTCTTGCGATCAGGTACATAAAAGAGATTTTGTAAATGAATCGAGTTACCCTCATTCAATTGAGGGGTAACACCCTTTCCGGGATAGGTGGCACCGGCTCCAAGTATAATCCCACGAATGTTTTCATCTCTACCAAATTAGAGAGAGAGCACCCTTCTGTCCGATGGAGTGCCTTGAAGCACTACAATTAATAAGCTAGATTCCCAAAGAATTTGAAGGAGAGGGCCAATACAAGATAACACTTCTTTATCTTATTAGAAACAACATTTGATTCTTCATACCTGGGGTTCCTTGATTTCTTGAAGAGTCAACCATTTCCTTGATGACCTGCACTGTCATTCTTCTAATCATTGAAGATGTCCTTGGAGTGATTGTTATCATCATCATGTGATGTGTCCTTGCCATTCGGACACTCCTTTGTATAATGGCATCTACCTTTCCTTAGATCTGGACTTCCCATTGAAGTGATCTTTGGTAGGCCATCAAAAACTTCCGCTGCGCCATTTTGATAATATTCTTTGCTTCGACTTCACCCTTGGTGAATTAGAAGAGGGATGAGGAATCCATTAATCCTTTTGTCCTTTCCCAACTGTCTTCGGTGATTGCTCTTTCACTCTTGCTTGGGCTTTATCTTCACCTCAGCTCTGATACCATGTTAATTTTAGGTATGTTCTATGCTAGAGCAATTTATTTCAATTTTCACAGTTAGCTCATTATCTTTTCCAGATTAGCAATCACATCAGCATAAAAGTAAACTGCAGATAGAACATAAATATAAATCGCAGAAGACAAGCCAAGACAAGAGGAGACAAGATGTGGCGCTAGCCAGGGACAAATCCTAATGTGTGGAAACTCTTGATCAATTCTTCTTATGCGTTTTTCAATAGTTCAACAGAGAGAGAGAGAGAGAGAGTACATTTACAACAGAAGTCAACACTTTGACTTATCTCGATAAGAGCATAGATCATCTCAACTGATTCTCTAAGGACAAATCCTAATGTGTGGAAACTATTGATCAATTCTTCTTATGCGTTTTTCAATAGTTCAACAGAGAGAGAGAGAGAGTACATTTACAACAGAAGTCAACCTATCATTGTGCTACATCTCGTCATCATGTTGCACCTCACTGTGCTGTGACATGCTGCGCCCATCATCACAATGTTGGACCTCATGCTATTGTTGTCCCAACGTTTAGCACTGCTGTACCTAGTGCCATGTCTGCACCATGCTGTTACTCATGTGTTTGCTGCTGTCCATGCTTTACCATGCTGCTACTGTCCATGCTTCTTGTTGCTGTCCAATGCTTGCAGCTGTCCAAGCTTCTTGCTGCTGTCCATGCTTCACCATGCTTGTAGATGTCCCATGTATTAGCTTGTTGTCCCTTGCATTGCTTGCTGCTGTCCAACTACTGCATCTAAACAAATTGTTCCATGCACCTTACTGCACCATGCTGCTGCAATATACCATTTGGCTGCATCCATCACATCATGCTACGCTCCTTTGGGGTATTCAACACTCCATGTTAACCCAACACGTGGCTCCCACAGGCTGCTCCGACTCTGATCCAAATCTGTTCAATATCCTTGACCCAATGCACCTCTAACACTCCTCCAAATCTACCTTGGGCGCTTGCAACATGACTTTGTCTTAGGCAACTTCACCATGACAACGTCCTAGATCTAGGGCACATAGAGCTAGGGCATCATCTTCTAGGAGCTGCGTAGATCCTTCTTCCCCATGGCAGCATCTAGGGCAACTCTTCTTAGGGAAACATATCTCTTAGGATCTATCCTCTCACCGAAACCCAAAGACAAGTGGAGAGGAAGAGATCACAAGAAGAGTGTGTACAAATGACTAGCAAGCCACCTCTTTTTATACTAAAACGTTGAGGACATGTGGGTGTTATTTAGTTGCTGGCTGACCTTGATGAATTGTCTTATAACACAAATAAATTCATAACTCCATGAATACTTATCGGAATTGGATGATCTTCAGGTCAATCCTACACCTCTCGATGAGAGGGATCCAAGAAAAATATTAGCTGCCATAAATAAGATGACCCACATGGAGTTTGGCCCTAGTTTCTAGTTTTAACAAAATTTAACGCTATTTTCTTGTTGCTGCATATATTTGAATTTTGCTATAATTAGGGCTAATTGTTGCATGTAGGAAATGTGGAATGACGTGTCTATTTAGCTTGTTCTTTGTATATGACTTTGTTAGATGAATGAAATGTCCTAGAGATCATGTTATCTAGATAAGCTTGCAACATTTGTATGAAGTATAAATGCTTGAAAGTCACTTTTCTTCTCTTTCCTCTAACATTGGATGAAGTTGACTTTTGGAGCCTCCTTGAACAAGAAACTAGACCCTTCTTCATTATTATCCTTGACTCCACATCCCCAAGTGAATTAGGAGGTGGTCCCTCAAAAAGGGTGATCATTTTAACCCTCTTTTTACCCCTTTTCCCTTTTTCCCTAGGCCTAGCCTCATTAGGTCACTTAGGGCATCGATTTCTCAGGAAACTGGCCCCAAGAAAACTTCGCTCTCCTAGATAAAACTACGATGGTGGGTGCCCTTGCTCTCCTCCAAAATTGAAGCAATTTCGACAGCGGAATCTTCGGATACCTCAAGCCCTAGCTCTAGGATTAAGTTTTGCCTAAGTGTTCCCAAGGCTTGAACCTAGTAGGATCAATTTGACATCTTTGGGAGAAAATTCTTGTTTGATCCTTTCCCCTCACCTTGATCAGATTAAGAACATCATTGGTCGCTAAAGTCCATCCCCTAACTTGGGATGGTTCCACTTGGCCTCGTGTGGTCCCATTATTCACCAAAGCCCATTTATCAAGGACTACTTGAGAATCGAAGTTCTCAAGAGGATTTTAGGGATTGAGAACATCCTTTATAGGTCTTATCCTTCCACCTCAACCCTCCAATCCTCATCCCCTCTCCCTAGAAGATCAAGTCCCTTACTTAAAGGGCAAGCAAGCACTATCCTTCAAACTCTTCTGGAAAGGGAATCATTTGGGTCACTCCACACCTCTTATTGATCTACACTTCATAAGTGACTTCCTAACTACTGGGTATCCTCCCATCGGTGAAAGTCTGTAAAGAGTAGGGAGTCTTAACTGTGGTGACAGTGGGCTAAGTCTCCATTGTTGCCCTTGACCCAGCAGTTACCCTCTTAGGAACCCCTTTTAGGTCCCCTGCGAGTTTGTGCAGTAACAAGTACTAGATCACATAGCAGAGTTCATCACATATGTTTCAAGAGAAAATATCATTCACTAGGATACTTTAGTAAAATTATTCATTGATTCTCTTGGAATGTGTCAAATGAATGGTTTATGTGACTTTACCAGTACCACTTCATTTCAAGTTTTGATTGGTAAATTTCTTTGGTGTTGGAGGTCGCAATTCATGATTGATGAAAATTCACACAAAATCTTGGTCCTAAATCAATTCTATCTTCGTCTTTCTGAAAAGGCAAAGGAAGATAGTCATCATGTTGCTCTAATTGATTACATGAGAGAAAGCCTAGACTGTCCTTGGGTCGAAGAAATGATGCTCGATTTTCCTCATGATAACCAAGAGAGTAATGAGGTCTGGAATGAATAAAATTTCCAAATACGTCAAGAAGACATGAAAGAGTACAAGGAGTATTGGAAGTAGTTGATTGAGAATTGCCATGATATGACTCTCCTATTGAACCAATGTGTTGAGAGAAAGAAGGAATTTGATGAAGTGCAACGTGAATATGAAAGAGATCTTAGCGACATTGTCTACCTTGAACTCATTTATAGATACTATACAGTTAACATTTTATGTGATGCTATATAGGAGAAAAATCGGAAGCTACATTAGGACAGTTAACAGTTTCACTCCATCCCCATAGAGATCCTAGAGCATGACGCCAGAGGAGGCTTGGGGTGATCTTGAGGAAGTCACAAATATAAAGGATCGTGGTCTCCTAGATAGTCAAGTGGATGAAGGATATATGGAAGAGTTTTGGTCCGCTGGTTGGGGAATTGACTATGCTGATCAAGAAGAATTGAATAATATAGAACTCCCGAGAGATGAAGACCACGTTGATCAACATAAGGCATCTCCACATGCACTAAGTCATGAGTTTTATTTGATGAGTAGATTGGTTTCTTCTTTATGTTTCGGAATGATCTACATCTTGCCATAATTGTTGAAGAACAATTTGATGACCATCTAGGGTAATCAATTGATAGCCCTAATGTGGCAAGTACCGAGAAGGATTCTCAATCCCTTGATGTCATTGAGAGAGGGTTTTTCTTCATGTCTGATGAACTTAGCCCTCAATGTACCATTGTCTATGACAGTTGTGAGGAGGAGGCATGTAATGAAGCTCACCGCCCTAGTTTGAAAGAAGAATTAACTTTCCTACTTGAAGGTAGAGGACTGTGGTTCTTTTGAAAGTATGATGATGATATCATGCCTTGCTCTTTCCATGATGATCAAGATGATTTGACCCTCCTACTATCATTACCCATTGGAAAGTTTTTGAGAATGATAAGCATGTGACCGTGTTCCCTTTTCAATATGACCATTGCAATGAACAATCTAGTTATTATGATCGTCCACCCCGCCCCCCTCAATATGAGCCTATGGGCATCAAGCAAGGTTCCATATCCAAGGAAGCTTTTAAGACGAAATTGTTAAGCTTGATCATTGAGTTCTCCATATTCAGGGTGAAAGGAATGAGCCAATGGTGTGAGCTTGATTCATGTTTTCCCTTTTTGCTCATGGTCCCTTTACATAGGTCATTTTATTTTCCTACCTCCCATCCTTGTGATCTTGCATATGATTGTTGTTGCATTTGTTCTTGGTTCTATCTCATGGTTGATCATAGGGATATGGGGAAGGATATTGATCTAATAACATGATGGTTATATTGGATATATGATTATACCTAGCTCATGCATAGTGTGCTAGCATTGCATAATAGTATAAGTGCATAGCATATTCACTTTATATTGCTAACATCATCATCTCATGTTTTCATGTTAGAATAGATTGCATATAGACTAGAGTTGCACTTCTCATGTCCTAGTTGGAACTAGATGTTACCCGCTAAAAGTGGGTGACCCCTAGGAGAATTTTCTCCTAATCATCTCTTCTAGCTGATAGCCAACAACCCTTGGGAACCACCTAGTAGTCGATGAGATGTGTGATTCATATCTCCGCCACTTGAATCAGTTATATGTTTCCTCGCCCATCTGCCAAGAGCACATGTTGGAAGGTATTCACAATTGAACAAGCAGTACAATATCATTCTCAAATTGAAGAGTTCTCATAAGAAGAGTTGGATTGATAAGCCAACTGTAAACATCAGTATTATGACCAACAGCCTCTGAGGCCTAATTAGACAAGCTCTATTTCATTCAAGAGCATTATGCTGGGAGGCGTTATGTGTGATACACACTACCTCTACAAGGCACATACCCCATTCGGATGTTCACAAGGTATGTCCTTTTAGGACTATTCTTATCTTGGATACCCGTCTCATCCTTAAAGAGTGTTCGTACCTTTCCTTTCTTGGATTGTCCATCCTCTTTCTTCATAGCCTTCACTTAGACTTGCAAGGTACATGAAGAAGTGAATGCACATGTGATGTTTATCATCACTCCTTCTTAACCAGAGAGGATATCCCTATTCTCCTTTTAATCAGAGAAAAGATCGTTGCTCCTATTCAGGGAGACTTCTTTACTCCCTCTCAAAACTAGAGGAGATTCCAGACTACCTTTCAATTTTGGAAGTCAACACCACAAGCCCTATAGCTTGTCTTTTTAAGAGTATTAACTACTAGTTCTTTGTAGCTACACGGGTCTTTCTTTTCTTTGCATATCTTGTATCGAGCTTGCTTCCTTCCGAGGTATCATGGAGCCATCTTCACTCTTCAATCTTTTGATAGGATCCAGGTCATCTCTCTTGCTTATCACTTTCATCTTGTCATTATAGACGAAGGCATTATATTGAGCCTTCTAAACTTCAAGCTGATCATAGCTTCTTCATGAAAGTTATCTTCTTTGTCGACTTTCAGGTTATCTTCTCGTACTACTACCTTTCAATCCCGAGATGAATATATCTTGACTTTCTAATTGCTAGGTATCCTATGTTGAGCTTGCCTCAACATTCTTCATATATTCCTGTAATATCCTTCTAGGCAACAAAACAATATGTTATTTAGATAACCAATAACAAAAATATTAGACTTACCTCATCGTGATGACCTTCTTGTCAATCAACATCTTCATGATCCATCTCCATACAAATCTACCTTCATGCATCAGAGTGCCCAAGGATCAAACTTGATTACCAAGTTACAATTTTCCTTCCGGAGAGTATACAAGATGTTAATCATTATTCTACATAATCTAGAGAAAGTCTTAATTCTTTGTGTATCCTCGAGTAAGTCAAATTCTTCCTTTTGAACAACATATAATCATACAAAGCATGCTACAAGATTTTGTACATATGAATCTTATCCAAGAGTGACTTTCAATATGTATCCCTGTGCTTCTTATTCCATCAGCTAGCTATATGTCTCATGAGCTCGCTATTTGACCCATTGCATTCCTTCATCCCTTTAAAAGTATTGTTTCCATACTAGATGGAATGTGTACTAACCTTGTTGTAATGCTTCTTCCAAGAACCTTCCAAAGTGATGGTTCTTACAGGATCACGATGATCCATCTTAGCAAGATGACTACTTCTAACATTGTCATGTCCTTTCTCAAACACATTAGTAACAGGGTGCTGCTACACAATTTTGCACATTTTTGACTAAGGAAGAGGGCCCCACTTTTTCGACTTAGGGACTTAGGGGCCAAATCGACTTTATTTAGCTGCTAGTGGAATGTGGGGGCCACTCACATGAGTTCGAATTAGCCAATCGATATGCTTGGAGGGAAAATCGAATGGGTGGATGGAGGGGGCCACATGAGGCTAAGGGGGCCCAAGGAGTTATAAAGAGAGAAACTCTCATTTTGTTTTCATCTTTGACATTTGCAAACAAACACACATTTGTTCACTCTGTTGTTTAGTGATTCTACTGGCTGTTTAGCCACGAGTCTTTCACGCGGGAGATTCAACCTCTACTTCGGGGGACCATTCATGCCCGCCCTAGGGACGCTGTTCTACAAGAGTTTTCAGGAGTTCCGGGGCAATGACACACATCAACAACAACGCAGAGGAAGGGAGTTATAAAGAGAGATAAACTCTCATTTTGTTTTCATCTTTGACATTTGCAAACAAACACACATTTGTTCACTCTGTTGTTTAGCGATTCTACCGGCTGTTTAGCCATGAGTCTTTCACGCGGGAGATTCAACCTCTTCTTGCAGCCAGTTTCCAGCAAGTCGAATTTGGCAGCCATAGCTGGGGTGAGGCTTCAAGGGGGTCGAAAAACCAAAGCCAAAACCAGCTAAAATCCCTTCAGGGTTTTTCTAGGTTTTGGCCAAAGAGTTTGGGGTTAAAAGGATATAATTTTATGGGTGGTTTTAGTACCCATTCCAGCCATTCGAACTTCAGTAGAGCAACAATTTTCTGGGCAGCGCAATGCAGAGTGGTGCAACAGCTGGGCAACCTTCAACTCAACCCTTTTCCTACCTGGGTTTGGTCCTGCTTGTCCATTGAGACAAGCCCAGGTGCACCATTCCATCGTCTATTGAATTTGGCTTGCAGAAAGTTAATAAAATGGCTCAGAAGTTCTCCATTTACAGTTTTTATATGGGTGCTTGCTGAACATTTTGTTCCTGTATTTTGCTATGCAGAATATTTGTTGTTATCACTTGTATTTCCTATTTAGGATCATTATAGTGGTATCAGAGCATGATCTTGGTCCAGTTGTGGGTAACCAGTAAGATCATGGGAAATTTGGGCATGTATGCACAGTGACGAGTTACACTGTACACTACCCATGGCTCAAGGGAGATTTAGTATGCAGGAATTCTGGGGTGGAATCCGCTGGAGCAATGAGAGGTTGGCTTAGTTGAGGAAGGTGTTAGACTAGATCCATCCTTGTCCTTACAACATAGACACTAGAGGTACGCAAGTTGTGGGAGTACAACCATCTACACTATGTGGGGAAAGCCGACAGAATCAGGGCACCAAATCTCCTGAAAAGGAGCAGGCAGGCCATAGACAGTTAGAGGATGAGTCAAGGAGATGATTTTGCTGGTGGAGTCCTGGTCCTAGATATCAGGGGCCTGAGGAGGAGATCGAACATGAGGCAGAGGACACGCGGGAGTGTGAGGATCACATTGGTATACCCAATGTGGCACAAGAGTGACCATTGTTGGAGGCCTCTTTGATAGCACTAGTTGACACCTTGTGGGAGAAAGTAGAGCATACACCCATAGGACCATCCATTGAAGAGGTGCTAGGAGACACACACATGTCCATCGTTGAAAAAAGATGACATTCGTTGTTGAGATATCCGAGGTCGTGACTGAGTTTTCAGGTGATAGCAGCACACGACAGGAGCTGATAGGTACAAGGCACCCGGATCTACAATAGAGTTGCAGGATGACAACCACCTACAACAACATGTAGAGCACATAGAGAGGTGTGAGCTAGTCATGGAGGGGCAGTTTGTGACTCATGCTGAGCCCATGGTGGAGGAGGACGAGCAGTCTTCTTTGGGGCCTACCACTGACTTAGAGCTGTTAGATGCACATACCGTCAACAGAGTTGCATTACTTCTAGATAATAGCTCTCTCTGGGCTTATATAGATGGGGCTTGCAACTTTGCTAGACTACCTTTGCACCACAAAGAGAGAGAGATGCAGAGACTTACTGACAAATTTTATGTGTTGACCAGGATGGTGAGTTGAGGCGACATAAGTTGCGTAGGGTGCAACACTCATTGGATGGAGGGCTTGTTCTATGTGCTAGAGTTTGTGCATTTGATCCCTCTCTTGGGGTTGGATGGCGAGAGATTCTGAGTTGGTACCCAGTGGAGTGGGCTAGACTCATGGGGATGGTTATAGTCCGGAGTAAAGCTCAGTGGGAGCTCTCAAATATTGAGGGTCTTGGAGGCTCAGGTTGGTTTTGGGATTTAGGTGGGGCTTCCTATCCGATATCAAACATGCGGGACGACTATGGCATTGATGAGGTTGTCAACCCCGTGCCTGAGCGCATGCATTCCTTAAGGGAGTTCCTGTTGATGTTAGTGGCCAGGTGGTTTGTGAGCAGACTCCATTGGTTGTTTTGGCATGTTGGTTGCGCATGGGGGTGCAGGATGATTAGCATTCTCTGGCGGGAGCTGGTTGGAGGAGGTGGCATACAAGTATGCCACCAGACCAGATATTGTATTGAGACGATGTTCTCCCTTTCAGGGTTAAGACTCAGGGGTCACAGAGGATCGACACAACAACGATATCCCCCGTAGCAGGAGTGGAGTTAGGGTGCTCAAGTCTACTAGGATGGATGAGGGGACATGACATGTGTCATGGTGGGGTCACTATCAGAGTGGCGGAGACTTTGGCACATGCAGGATACCATATGTTACAGGGTGGTATGATAGTAGGCAGTGGTACACAAGATTGCACAAAGTTAGGTCGTAGTGTCTAGTTTTATATAGAGGGATGTGGCTTGATGCATACAAACCCAATTCTAGGCCATAACACCCAGTGGTGTGCAGGGCTATGCAGCGAGGAGCTGTGGCCTGCAGAGGAGCATGGAGATACATGGTGGTATACCACAACATGCTGGTTGACATTGCGGGGTAGGAGGAGTGACTCGCATCGCATTGAGGACGTGCAGGGAGTGACAGGTGTAGTGACACAGGCAGGACACAGGACGATACAGGATGGTATGGCTGTAGCTGGGTGTATTCCATGGTGTACAGAGACAGGCTGCGGTATACAATGGCATGTCGATGAGTGCGGTGATATTGGGTGGTATGCAGTGGCTAGTGATGCAGTGCAGTGGGCGCTTGGAGCGTTACCTCCAAGGATACTTATGGATAGGGGCAATAGGTGTAACATTGGATGCATCTCATTTAGGATCGATGAGGACATGGTTGAGCATCTGGTGACACCATGGTTAGTGGATAGGGCCTTGAGGGGGTTGTTAGCAGATCCAAGGCAGAGACAAGGACATCCGTAGGATTACTCTTGAGCATTCTGGTAGACTCTTGATCATACCCTTCGGGACATACCCACCCATCCTCCTTCGGTGTTGCTTACAGTCGCATATTTTTTGGTTGTTGCCCCTTGACACTCTTCATTCAGGCAGCAGGGCATGGGACGCTCACCCTAGGCAGTTGGATGAGACACCGCGTGTCATGGGCTAGGAGGAGACTCTCCGGTTGAGACAGTTGGTTGGTGCACGAGTTGACAGTTACAATTTTAGGGATAACATGGTTGATTGTCGAGGTAGCATATGTTCCACCCCTAGGCTCACACTTGGAGAGGTGATTACGTGAGCATGAGGTGCGAAGGATGGTAGCCCTTGTTGGCAGGATGATGCCTAGGCTTCCAGCAGGACAAGGGTACACCATCAGGAGTTGGGATAGTAGATCTTGCCTTGTGATTTGGCAGGCGCGGAGCAGTTGGTTATTCGCAACACGGCTTCTTGATGCTCGGTGCATACCTATTGAATACCTACAGGAGTCAAAGACAGGGCACAAAGGAGTCTCAACAATTAGCAGCATATCACAGTGACAGGCAGAGAGGATTGGGGGTTGTGGACTTCTAGTATAGTTATGGGATTTGTTAGTGTCAGTCTTTCCAGCCTTCCTCCAGTGATCAAACATGCTCTTACAAAGTTATTTTGAAGTGTCAAGGTCAAATTTTGTCATTTCAAAGAGTTTTCAAGCAAAATTTGGTCAGTAGGCATTAGGTTTAGGGTTTGCTTTCACTCCTAAAGTTGTCCAAATGGCGGTCTATGTCATCATTCAGCTGAGTCTATCATCATTCATAGGGTTGTCATTATCATATCAGTGTCTAATGAGTCATTTTACACCTTGTTCATGCTTCAGTTGTGCCTTGGCAAGTTCATTTCCCTCTCCTAGGGTTTTGAAGCCATTTTCTCTAGGATGGTCAAATCATCGGCAAAACTTGTTTCCTGATGTTCATACACCTTCCCCTATCCTTAAAGTACTTTACCAAATGCTTCACATCCCTTAGATCCGCCAAATTCCTCATTTTCGCACAAACCCTAGTTTTTAGCTACAACCTGGCAATTTTCTAGGTTGGGCCTGTGTTTTGCCCTTTTCGACCCCTTCCCCTCACTCAATCTCTGAGATTCCACTTTCCCCTACTCCCTAACATCCCTCCCTACTACCAAACATTTCCCCAAGAATTTAGAAGCCCCCTATCCCATTCATTTCGCTTCATTTCGACCAAATTCCTTGTTTCACACATCGGGGCAAGTTTCACTCAAATGATGTTTCAGAGCAGTTAAAGATGAATTTTGGAAAACTGAGAGAGGGTTTTGTCCATAACATGCCAAATAAGAAAAACCTCTTTCACTTTTTGCACAGGTATCATGGTTTGAGAGAAATGTCAAAAATACAATCGCCGGATCCAAAGTGGTTGGCCAAAGCACAAAAACGGAAGAAGAAGACCAACCCACTCCGCATCTTGACCGAGGCTTCTCTCACTCACCATGATACTCATTAGCCTCCTCCTAGCAGAAAAACCAAGAAATTTTGAGAGTTTTGAGGCATTTTTGGCATTTTTGAGAATTTTACAGGTTTTGGCCATTTGAGTGGTCTCACCCCGCGCGCGACCAGTCATGGGGACAGCTCAGAACGGGGAAAACTCTACATTTTTGGAATTTTCATGCAAAAATACACTTGCCTATGGATGGGTTTCAAATTTTATGAAGATTGGGGCTCCCAAAAGCTCAAAATACATGCAAATTTTGACTTTCTGCCCCTTTTTTGAGTTGCAGAAAGCTGCCTTGGGAGAAATGACTTTTGAGGGTTCAAATCAACTCCAAATTCAGAAATTCCAGTGGGGTTGGAAAGTAGACTCACAGACCTTTCCAATGAGCTATCTTGCACCTTATTTGGACACCGGAAAGGCCCTCAAACAGAGCTGCCAATGCGCGCGACCAGTCAAAGTGAGGGGTGCGACCACTCAGGGAAATTTGCCTCTTTTGACCAGTTCGGCCAGCAAAACACTGTTTTCACCTTGGTTGACTTTGAGGCATGTAAATGATGGATTTTTGTGTAATTTTCATGGAACTTAGATACTTTTACTCTCCTTGAACACTTCTAGAAGTTTCCTTGATGTAAATGGTAAATATTTAATGCATGGATAGGTTTCCTAAGTTTTAGAGGCAAGTTGTTTTGACTGCCTATTATCTAGTGATTAGTTTAGAATTAGTTGAAACAGCTCCTAGGAAGCTGAGCTCGACCCCTAGAGGTGGGGAAAGGAGTTAGATCTTCTATATTATGCCTTCTCTTACTCATTTTCATGGTTGGACTCTTGAGGGAGAAGCTCCTATTGTATATTTCACTTGTATCTCTACAATTTGAGGAAAAGGAAGACCAGGGTTTTGCAGCATCATTGGGATTTTTGTGGACTCTTGTGTTGATGGTGTGTTCTCTTATTGTAATTGTAAGTGTGTTTATGTGTTCCCTATCTTTCTTTACTGCAGCTTATTAAACAAATGAAGTGATAAAGTTTGAATTCATGCATGTCATGCTCAGCTTTCAAATTTGTTTAATGTTTATGTTTTCCACTGTCTAAAGAGGATTCAAAGTCATTGTTTGCCCTCTTTAGCTTCTCCTCTTTCCTCCTTGATCATCCATCTCAGCTAAAAGCATTAGCACAAAATCCTACCTTGCCCCAAAGACCCACCTGCAAAAAACTGAGCTCAATCCCCGCACCCTAACTTGTAGATCCTCAACTTGCCACCAAAAACCTCAAAAAACTTTAAATCAATCCTCCTTATCAGTTTACTAGCCTAATATCTATGTTACCTTGATTGGTCATCTCTTCCCATTGAAAATTTAACGAGATTGACCGGAGAGAGCCTTCTCATACCCCTTAGGGCTAGCTACGAGGTGAAATGGTTTGATGTTGCCTTGAAGGTTTGCCTTTCTCAGCCTGAGGTGAAATCTCAAGCGCTAACAGGATCCAGGGATCCAGCGGATTGGTGGGATACTCCACTTCTCTGTGAGCATGGCTAGGATAACATGCAAATTGATACATTCACAGGCAGACACATGGGGAATCACTGAAGCCCTCACCATAGGGCGAGGTAGATTGTTGCTCAAGATTGGGGCCAGTCATGGAGGGATATGCGCTGACCCTGTTGGGTCGCTTTGGCAGGTTGGGCCTAACCTCGATCATCGCATAGATTGTGGCCGAGACCTATGTGAGAGGAGGCTTTGGTACGAGCGTGTTAGACAGTGAGTGATGACCAGGGTGTTGCGGAGTCAACAGGACAGTTTCTTGCTGCGTTGGGCATGGGACCCTAGCGTCATAGTATGTAGCAGTTCAGATACCCATAGGGGTGAGTTGGTTTTTATAGGGGAGTGTCATCAAGATTCTCCATCGGGTTTCAGTGATTCGCTAGGGGCGTGGGAGACTTCAGCAACATGGTAGGATGACTAGCAAGAGGATTTCAGGAGGAGCTCATGCAGGAGAGGCTTCATTCGCATAGGGATTGAGTTGTATCTTCAAGGGCCCACAATCAGAGTGCATGGGGTGGACTATTCGGTAGAGCATCTTCATGAGTATTTGGGCAGAGTTTTATATCATCAGGATGCTCTACTTATTGGTGATAGACACAAGGGTTCTAATTCCCATATCTGGCATGATAGTGAGTGGGGCAAGGGGGGCTTCACGTTAATCAGGTTGGCTTGGGATCCTGTTATCGAGGGACTCCCTCACTATAGGATAGTACAATGATCAGGGATGATCCAATGGCACATCTGGGACCTTGCCGAAAATTGCAGTGATAGTGGGGGTCCACAGTTAGAGAGGGTGTTTGTTCAGGTATTGCTTGAGGACAAGCAATGTTTGGTGTATTGGAAGAACTTGCCAGATGAGGATGCCACCTGGGAGGGTGGCATATTTTGGAGTTCCCAACTTTGAGGTTGCTTGAGGGCAAGCAACATTTGGGAGGGGAGGACTGTCATGTCCCTTCTTAAACACATTAGTAACAAGGTGCTGCTACACAATTTTGCACATTTTTGACTAAGGAAGAGGGCCCACACTTTTGACTTAGGGACTTAGGGGCCAAATCGACTTTATTTAGCTGCTAGTGGAATGTGGGGGTCACACACATAGGAGTTTGAATTAGCTAATCGATATGCTTGAAGGGAAAATCGAATGGGTGGATGGAGGGGTCTACATAAGGCTACGGGGGCCTAAGGAGTTATAAAGAGAGATCAACTCTCACTTTGTTTTCATCTTTGACATTTGCAAACAAACACACATTTGTTCACTTTGTTGTTTAGCGAGTCTACTAGCTGTTTAACCACGAATCTCTCACGAGGGAGATTCAACTTCTACTTCGGGGGACCATCCGTGGTCGCCCTAGGGAGGCCGTTCTACAAGAGTTTTCAGGAGTTTCGGGGTAGTGACACACATCAACAACAACAAAGAGGAAGGGAGTGCATATTTCTGGGCTGCCATGAATCGCGCAGAGGGAGTTTGAGACCAACAGGGATCACACAACTTGCCAAGAGGTGAGGGAGATGGGGTATTAGCGTTGGACAAACATTTTCGCTGGAGCTTTTAGCCAGCTGAGCTAGCATTTCAGCGATTCGTATTTCTAGGCTGAGAGATAGCACAGAGGCCACACAACAGAATTTCGTGGTGCTTGGAGAGTAGCTGGGTCGGGCCAAGAGTTCATTCGGGGAGTTAGGAGTTGGATAGCAAGGGTAAACCAAACATTTTGGAGGAGTTTGCAGGTGGATTTGCAGCCGGTTTCTAGTGGGTTGAATTTCGCAGCCATAGCTGGGGTGAGGCTCCAAGGGGTCGAAAATCCAAAATCAAAACTAGCTAAAATCCCTTCTGGGTTTTGGCCAAGGAGTTTGGGGTTAAAAGGATATAATTTTGGGCGGTTTTAGTACTCATTCCAGCCATTCGAACTTCAGTAGAGCAACAGTTTTCTGGGCAGCATAGTGCAGAGTGGTGTAGCAGCTAGGCAACCTTCAACTCAGCTCTTTTCCTACCTGGGTTTGGTCTTGCTTGTCCATTGAGACAAGCCTAGGTGCACCATTCCATCATCTATTGTATTTGGCTTGCAGAAAATTAATAAATTGGCTCAGAAGTTCTCCAGTTACAGTTTTTATATGGGTGTCTACTGAACATTTCGTTTCTGTATTTTGCTATGTAGAAGATTTGTTGTTATCACTTGTATTTCCTATTTAGGATCATTACAAACATAATGTTAGATAATGCCTAGATGAATAACATGAAAAATGGTCCATCCTTTTAAAGATGATTCCTATAAAGCTACTCAGCCAAGTAGACTCTAACTATGCGACTATCACATGCTTCTCTCTATGATGTCATACAAAAATCAAAACTTTTTCTAGAGTAAAAAACAATGCATACTATCTTAAAGAAAGACCAACTTTACAAGGAACCTGTCAGAGAGGATGGCTTCTTTAATAGTAGAGATCTTTGACATCTTTCTTTGGCTTCTTCTCAGGTTATGCGAGCCTTGTTTCTTTCCTTTCTTTTGTTGTTCTGTTGGCTTGGGCAATCCCTCTTAACGTGTCCATATTCATTGCACTTAAAGCATTGAACCTTGGACATATCTTTCTTCTTGGACTTCCCAAATTTTCCTTTCTTCAACTTCTTGACTCTAGCAATAAAGGCTTGATATTTTTCCTCTGATCCAATGTCATCCTTTGCCTTGATCCTTGTTTCTTTCAAGATGCATTGAGCCCACAATTCATCAAAAGGAATTGAATCTTTCTTGGAGCAAATGCTTGTTGCAAAACTGCTCCATTCTGGCAGCAATGCATTTAGTACACAAATGGTCATTTCAAAATTAAAAATTGTTTCCCCAAGCCCCTGTAAGTGGTCTCTTAATTGAGAGATCTTCATTAGAAAGGATGCCATGTCCTGGTCATTTGATTTCTTCATTTTATATAGTTTATTCTTCAAAGACATCTTTTGTCCTGATGTACTTACAAAGTACAAATTTACTAGCTTGTCATACATAGCCTTAGAAGTTTTCAAATTTGCAACTAATGGAACAAGAGTATCCTTAATAGATTCAATGATGATCCTTTGTGTGTTTACTTCTCCTTTCTTGTACTTTGCTAGTTCCTAAGTCTTGTCTTTGTCAGGTTTAGTAATTTCACCAGTAACATATTCTATTACTTCATGTTCTGTAAGTGCCAGGTCAATCCTTTTCTTCCATGCTAGGAAATTTGATGCTCCAACAACTTATTGCTTTCCTTACAGAAAGAACCCATATGACCTGTAGATTCAGACATAGAGTAACAATATGATACTTAATAAAAGTCTTCCTTTTCCGATGATGTCTCCAACTATCTTGAGGCTTTCAAGATCTTCAAAGAAACTTCAATGATGGCTTGCAAAAGTGATGATGCTAAAACCTTTTGATGCTTCCTTCAGGGGTGTCTTCCATTGTGCCTTCGACTAGATCATTTTCTCAAGAGAGAACAACAACTTTCTTGTAGTCTTCCTCTTCAAGCTTTCTTTTGATGAGACACTTCTTCTTGATCAATGGGCCTTTCTTTTCCCCTTAGCAAATCCTTCTTGTGTCCTTCGAGCTACCTTTTTGTTCACCTTAGCTCTGATACAATTGTGGAAAATGCAATGTGGCAACGATTAATTTTGAATTTCCTTCACCTTAATATCTGTTTGTGAAATTTAGTTACTCTTCATGAGCTCTTTTATTAGATCCTTATCATCAAGCAAATCTCAAGAGAAAAATAGTAAAAACAATGGACACATATATTAGGCTCCAAGCCAAAGAAAAACCCCTCAAAGGGGAAAACCTAGAAAATTCTTCTCTTATAGAATCTGCTTCAAATGAGACAACAAAGACCCAAACCCTAGACCAAGTCCTCCTCCAAGTATCAAGCCATTCCGTCCAAGAGAATCAGATCACCATAGCTCAATCCTGCGTCAACCAACTTCTATTTGCAACTTCGACCATAGTGTCGACACTGCAACTTTGTTTTGCAAAACCCAGATCCAGCTTCTCTAAGAGATCCTTCCTTGAGCAAGACAAATCCTTTCAAGTTCAACGAAGCCAAGACAAAATATTCCTTCTCACAACAAATTGATACTGCACCTCATCCTACTGCGATTTAGACCTGTAGTTTCGACCTTCTTTGTAGTTGCAAAAACCCTAAAACTTCACACGTGTGAAAGAGATAGAGCCCAAAAACAAGTTTTTCCTTGACTTCTTGGATTCCTTTTGTCTTCTAGACCTTCTCTCCTTCTTTCTTGCCTCTTCTAGCCTTAGATCGAACTTCTTTTCTTGAGGTGAGTGAGTGCCAAATGAGGTCGAATCTACTCCTTTATATAGCCTTTCCAAGGGGTCGAATTCCCTCCTTTAGGCCGCCTTGAAGCTGCCAGGACCGATTTGTGCTTTGTAGGCTTCCAAGTCTTTCTAGACTCAATAAATTCTCTTACAAGAGATATTTTGCCCAAAAGGGTCTTATAAACATGATGTTGACTCTCTTGACTCATGACTGTTGAAATTTGGTACTGGAGGACAGGTGGTTCCCTAAGGCTTTGATTTTTGGCCTAGGGAAAAGTGTCCAAAAAGAATTTAATTTTTCTCCTAAAGTGACTTTATAATTTTTATAAA
>APFE031292290.1:0-43025 GCA_000404065.3 Pinus taeda
CCAAAGTTCCATGATCAAACAAAGCACATCAATACTAAATATCATCTGATCCGACATCATGTTGAGGCCAAAACAATCCATCTACATCATTGTTCCACAAATGAGCAAATTGCAGACATCTTCACCAAAGTGCTTGGAAGAGAAAAACTTGAAAGATTCATAACGATGCTTGGACTCACCAACATCCCTTCAGGTTAAGGGGGGGAATGTTAACACCTAATCCTCACGATTGGGTGAATTTATGTAAACAGTTAAATTAGGAATGTGAACAATCATCAGGAGATGAACTGAGCAGTCACACCCTTTTGTATATAACAATAGCATACCTAATGAAATAAAATGAATCAGTTTTACTGCCTATTAGAGAGTTACTACCTGGCCTGACAGAACCTCTCTGCCTTGATCACTAATCCAAGGTGGCTCAAACAAATGTGAAGTGACATCTATTTCACAATATTTTCATTTGTACCTGTTTGAAAAGGTATCAACAACAATTGTTAACAACAACAGAAATACAGACAACAACTAGATGGACTAAACTCCTGCTTCAACAAAAGAAATAGATTTTCACATCTTGTGTATACCTCCATGTCTTACATCTGCATACGAATGATGGACTACATAACAAGCCCACAAAACATGCCTTTAAATACTTCATGTGGAAAAGATCTCAAGGATTCTTTTCAAAATATGAAACACTTCATCATCATCTCCATCTTGGAGACCACATCAACTTTTCTCAAGTCAATACTACATGCATGTTTAAACAAAGCAATCAACCCTTCAAGTTAATTACACATACATGTTCAAATACAAGGACAACATCAACATCCCTGTGTTCATGCACACCAAGCTTATGCATGCATTTCACTTAAGCACACTATACTTTCGAAGCTTAAATGAAATATAATGTTGCAGCAATAAAGTGAGCCTCCTACTCAACTTTTCCATTCACCTTCCTGGCAAAATCCTGCAACTTGCATTCCATTAACAAAGAAATGCAAATAGATGCATCAATAGACCTGCACATCAGCAACAACATGTGAATCATCCTAAAACACATCAATCATGGAATCTTCCTTTCCATTTCTGCCATTTTCTCTTTCCACCTTCTTCAAGTTTCGTGGAAGCATTGTTGGATTCAAAGTCCAACATTTTGCAGCAAGATGTCCTTGCTTATGGCAGTGAGTGCACTACATGTGCATCCTCTTGACAGCATGATTTGCCTTGTCCAATGGACATTTGGCTTCTTGCTTCCTTTCCTTCAAAAGTTTCCTATATGAGGCCATTCTCTTCCAACATCTAGAAACATTATGGTTATCCAAACCACAAAGGGAACATGCAATTCTTTTCCCATACTTACATGGAAATTTATTATGCTTAACATAATCAAAAGGAATATGGTTAGAACCAAATTTATACCTTCCTCTTTCACTTTTATTGCCTTCATGAGGAGGTGAATCAAATGAAGAAGTGGCTCCCTTTGGAATACCATCAATCTCTTCAAGGCTTTCAGAGTGTCCACAACTCTCTGGTTCAAGTGTGTGCTTCTAAACACCTGCATCCTGCAAATGATGTTTCAAGCTATTGCATTCCCCCTTAATACAATCTTCACACTCTTGAGGTAGAGGACCTAAAATGAAACTCCTTCTTGGAACTGTTTCAATGGCCTCCATGGCAGCTTTGGAACGCTTTCCATAAGTTTGTCCATAGCCAAGACCCAAATACTTAGGCCTTTCCTCAACTATTATTGGTTCAACAATACCCTGTGCATGTTTACCCAGGCCTTTTCCTTCATAGCCCATCTTGGACATTAGCTTGGAACCTATGCCTCTGGTATGTTTTTCAAAAGAACCAATATAAGCATTCTTAGAAGAATTTGAAGACAAACAGGAACTATTTACCTCTTTTTCAATTTGATACTTGACTAAGGCTTCTTTGGCAACAAAGAGTTGTGTCTCCAACTCATGCATCCTTTTTAGGTTCATATTTGCAATATGAAGTTTGCCTCTCCATTTCTTGCAATTTGTCATAAAGCAATTGATTCTCTTTCTCCACGAAATTCAATTGCTCTCTAAGTATGTTGCTCTTCCTTCCATCCTCATACATTTCTCTCACCATATCCATCATGGTGGAAAAATCTTGCTTCATGTCTTCATCAAAGACTCTTGTGAAGAAAGAAGAATTTGAGGACTCACTTGTAGAAGTAGTCATTATGCCAAAGAACAAAAGAACTTCAAACAAGATTAATAAAGAGCTTATTCAGCAACCTTTTGCAACAAACCTCTTGTGCTTCAAGGATTGCCTTGAGGTCCTTTGGGATAATAATAATGCCTTCAACCCTTCTTCCTTCTTGTCCTTCCTGGACTAAGCTATCAATAGCATTCCCTTCACCTCTGCAAACTCAAACAACAGTCAGTCTGCAACAAGCATACAATCAATCTCTGACTGTTTAAACACCTTTCAAACAAGCAATCTTTGCCTTGTCAATCAAGCATTCTTATATACCCTTCTTCGAAGGTGGGGTTAATCAAACCTCAGGCTCTGATACCACTTGATCTGAAAATGGGGCCTAAAAGGCTTCTTGTCAAGCTTACAAGAACCTCTCCCACTTCCAAAGCTTATATGTTCCCAAGATATTGTGGTTAACCAATGGCGGAATTAAAAGTGCTTGAAATAGGTGTATGCTTGTGTTTTGGTTTTAAACTGTTACCTAATATGAAAATGGGGCCTAAAAGGCTTGTTTTCAAGCTTACAAAAAACCTCTCCCACTTCCAAAGCTTATATATTCACAAGATATTATGATTAACCAATTGCGGAATTAAAAGTGCTTGAAAATGGTGTATGCTTGTGTTTGGGTTTTAAACTATTACCTGATCTGAAAATGGGGCCTAAAAGGCTTCTTGTCAAGCTTACAAGAACCTCTCCAACTTCCAAAGCTTATATGTTCCCAAGATATTATGATTCACCAATGGCGGAATTAAAAGTGCTTGAAATAGGTGTATGTTTGTGTTTAGGTTTTAAACTGTTTATGTGTTTTAAGTTTATTTGCTTGAACTGAAATGAAACATATAATAGCAAATAAAGCAGCAAATACAATGCAGCAACAAGCAATTACACATAACAGCAAGATAATATGGAGTTCACCCAAAACTCTCAGGCTACGTCTCCTTGAGCTCTAGTCAACTCGACTAGGCTCTCTGGGATTATGGCATAAGTCATTTTACAAGCTCCACGCTCAACTCCACTGGTTTATACAGAACACAATGGGCTTAGAACGCCATCTTATCCCTGGCTCTGAAGCTCTCCATATTTTTAGCTCTAGCTCTCGGCTCTGGCTCTAGCTCTGGCTTCTCTAAGCTCTCTCTCTCGACCTCTACGTGCCTCTGTAATTCGCTTGACCTCCAAGCGATTCTTGAGCAACCTTCTAGTGACCTCTTTCAGTCCTCCAGCCCTCTCGGAAACCTTCAGCTACCTTTAGTACTTGTGCTCTCTGTGTTTTTATCATGCATTGGTTGCAGTCCTCCATCATTGAAGAACCTGATTGTTTCCTCACAAGAATCCGTTTACAAATGGAAAAGAACAAGCGGGCAGGAAAACCCGGTCGCTTTGCCTTCCTCTGGCCGTGTCAGCCAAATAACGGAAATACACAGGAAACACATGCAAAACACATCATGGGCCTTTAGCCCAGACTTCAAATATTATGGAATCGGCCCTATAAACCTATCGCGTTCATCCAAATATCGCTTATCGTTATCGCTTAAGTGGGAGGTCTAAATAGCTCAATACACGGGAATACACAGAAATCTCGAATTCCCGAATTTCAAAATCTATGAAATCGGGTCTATAATCCCTTTCGGGTCCGCCTTTGGTCGCCATATTGCATCGTATTGTCACATGGTCAAAACCCATTTACACGGGAAATACAAAGAAAATCTAAATTTCCAGATTTCAAATATTATGAAATTGCGCTTATAAACTCCATCGGGTCTGCCCTTTATCGCAAGTCGCATATCAGCATATCACTTGCATTGGCCCTTTGTATCGAGGCTTCGTTGATTGCCAATCGCCAATATCGTCGATCGCTATAGGCCTCGTCGCTATATCGCAATCGTCATATTGCATTGGTAACGGCCCAGGGGTTCTTTCCTTTGGTCATGCCGATCGCCGATCTGCTAATCAAATCCTGACCATTGATTCGTGACTGCTAATCCAACGACTGACAATGCATTTCGGGTGCATAACTTGCACGAGGATTAACCACCTAAATGTGGTTTCCTCTCTCCTCCGTCGTGCCACGTGTCAGTCGATGTATGGATTTGGGTGGAGCCCATCCAATACCGCTTACTACTTTGAGCCTGCCCGAAATACTACTTACAGCCTTCCTTTTGGAATTCAAAAGGTTCCTCTGTCTGATTTTATAAATCTGTCGGGGCGCCTGTTTTAAGTCCTTTCCCTTTTTTTATTACGATGCAATGGGTTTTAAGGGTTTTTAAGTTAAAAACACACATTTTCCCTTAAGTCCCATGTATATAAGAATTTGCCTCATTTTCAAAGGACAAAGGAAAACATTTTTTTGTGATAACTTCTTCATCCGAAGTTCATTTTAACCCATTCAAGTTGCAGTATATTCAAAATAAAAAGATCTACGCAATGGGACTATTTCCAAGAGCATCCTTGGACTTTCATTTTCCTCTGTGAGGAACACTTTAGACTTAGAAGTCTTCATTAAATGTATTTGAGTCATCTTGTAATGTACTTGTCAAAAGAATAAAGAAAAGAATTTTTATTATTATTATTGTGACTTATTAAAGCATGGGTTTCATGCTTGGGTCACCATGTTTTAGGTCAAAGTCCCCATTGAGGACTTCTAGGATTTATTCTGAGTCAACAGAGGCATTGTACTTTTAAAAAGACCCTTGTTGGGATTTTGAATCATGTAAAAAGGTTTAGTATTGAGTCAAATATAATTTAATGTATCCTCCACATCAAGTCGGCCTAGAAGAGATCAAGCCAGCCTAAGGACATCAATTCGACCTCCCTTGAAGCCTATAAATAGAAGCAAGTCGAATTCACTTGCAGCGTCTTATTTCAAGCAAGTTCGACATCTCTAAGGAAGCTTGAGAAGTGCGAAGTGTGTCTAAGGAAACCAAAAGAAATGTGAGTTGGGTGGAGTCTAAGGAGAAGAAGAAAAACAAAATTTTGGTGCATCTCTCTCTTTGTTTCGTGCCTTATTTTGGGAGATCGAAGTCTTCCAAGTTTCCCTGATGCCGAAAGTTGCCTGATACTGGAAGTTGCTACATAGTCGAAGTTGCTAGAAGAGAGGTTGAAGATTTGAGAGGTTGACTTGGTGTGGAGGGAAGGTTTGGTCTTTGTCTAGGGTGAAGAGTCTCAAAGAATACTATTGAAAGGAAGAGAATTTTGACTGGGTTTTCCCCTCGAGGGGGGTTTTGCCCTAGGATAGTGCCTATATCTTGTGTTCATTGTTTTATGTGCTTTTGCTTTGGTAATTGCTTAATGAACTAAAAGAAAGAAAATATAAAGAAAACCTAACAAGAAGTCAAGAACATCACAAGTAATTATCAAGTATAAGAATATATTTTTGCCTTTTTGATTTTCTAACATTCTCCTCCTCCTATTGTCTTCTCCACAACTTCCCAACAGTAATCTTTGGTCAAAATGTAGTCAACATCGAATCGTGACAAAACTTAACCCTAAAATAAAAGGACCCAACAATGTCATTGCAATATATCGCTCAATAAACAATAAGGATAAAAAGAGCCACATGCAAAAGCTTTTACAAGGAACACAATTATAGAAGATGAATCTAAGGTTGAATCAACAAAAAAACTATAGAAGCAATTAGAGAAAAGCTCAAGGTAGGACATCAACAGGGAGAAGCAACTAAGGAACCACATGTTAAAGAGTCCAAACAAGGGTCAAGAGTTAAGGTTGATGTCTATCATCACCCACATCACTCAAATAAACATCAATCATTAAGGACAAGAGCATCAACAAGATTATTATGGACCAACATGCGACTAGAAGAGCAGCCAATTGAGAGACATGTGAAGGAATAAAAACACTATAGAGAAATATCATCGTAGTATAACAAAGAGCAACTAGATCAACATGGCAAGGAAGTAGTTGGACCTCATGTTCATGTCACTAGGATGGATGGATGCTCATGCTTGGTACCAACTGGCTACATTGCTTAACTAATCATAGTATACGATTTTTTTCCCATGTTTGGAGGATGAAACATGCAAAAGGAGATGGAATGTAGTATATCTAGGGAGGTAACATGGAATACCTAGGGAGGTACCCAATAGGAATAAAAATATACTTTTGCTTATGTATTGTTATCTATGGACATCTTTTCTACTAAATAAGGCATGTAGTAATGTGAACGCAAAGAATGTAAAAGGGCTTGCTAGAAAGTTCTACCTAGAATGTTTTTTTTTTCTAAAATGTTCATAGGAAGAAGATAATATTCTAAAGAAAGTATAAGCAACGTAATAGAGCATGGTAAAGAATATTAATGTAACAAGCAAGTATTGTTTGAGGAGTGCTTTCCTTCTTTAGGGAATAGTATATGGTCTTACCCTACTTCAAGAGTTTTATCTACAATTCTTGTGTTGATTATTTGATGTTTCTTGTGTGGATCTAATTGTTGTTTTCAAGTTAATGTTCATATTAGATTTTCATATCTAAGGCACATAACATAAAGTGTAAACTTGAAGAGGGTTGTAGGTAGCTACATAGTCTCGAGTTCGAAGTTTCTTCCTAGTGTGGCTAAATGTATTGTGTAGTGCAATGTCATTCTTCTAATATGTGTTGAGCTAGCATACTTGAAAACTGATCAATCTACATCTTTCTTTGAATGTGGGCAACTAGGTCAGACTATCCATCTATCCTGATGATGAACCATAGTAATTGGTTCGAAATGTGTTGACCTTAAAAAAATCTATGTGATCTATCCAAAAGAGACTTTGTAGAAATCTACATCTTGTCGAAAGTAATTAGTTGCTCATTGTACTACTAGAGCATCTCATCTAGCTTCTTATCAAAATTCTCATTCAACTTCTTAAACTAGTTTTCTGAATTGTTCAACATGTTTAAAGTAGAGTGAGTGCTCATGTTGTCTGAGGAAGTGTGGCTTGATCATTTACAGGTGTTTTCCTTTATGGGTGAGCTCACTGAAAAACAGTGTCAAGTGTTATAGCCTCTAATATATGTGGAGGTTCCAACTATTGTATTTGTCTCAATATGTAAAAGCACTAAGGAAGTTCAATAATGACCTCAGTCATACTACTCAACCACCTAGGTTCTAAAGAATTGTCTCCTTGAGTGTTGTTCTCAACATACTATAGCAAAAAAATAATAGATTAACTTATCTAAAGTTGGTTTCACTTATACCTGGGGGACTTTCTATATACCTAAAGGTATGTGGAAATGAAATTTCATATACAGATACTATTTGATACTACTTAAGGGGTATCAACAATAGTTATAGAGGTTTCAAATGATGTGATTTCACTTTTAGTTCCTACATGTATTCTTCTCCTACCATAGTTTTACACATTGAGTGATAGATTATCATGTTATTTAAGGATGTTGAAACATGCCTATAAATAATTTGAAAACCTATGAACTCACTAACCCAATAAAAAAAACTTTACCAAAAAATAACTTGTGCAAAGTAGGGTTTGAGGTTGAAAATGTAAAATAATCACAATATCTACCATAGTTCTCAAATTGGCTATCATGAGCCTAATTACGAAATGTTGCAAATTTTCTAAATCTATTGACACAATTTCACTGATCCATTCAGAAGATATTCAATTTTTGAAATTTGCAACCTTTCCTTGGAAAAACCCAAAAATTGTTGATTTTAAAATAAACGGTATCTCCACTTCTCAGAGTCAGTTTTGGATGATTTGATATCACTTGTAGTGTAATTAACTCCAAAACTTTGGAGAAATTACATAAAAATTAGTGCAAAACCTAGATGAGCCCTAAGAGATCTACTTAATAATCAAAAATAGAGAACTATGTTCACTTGCCACTTCAAGGGGGAAACCTCTTAGAACAATGCTCCAAATACAATCACAACCCCTGAAACTATAAACACAACAAAACAAAACAAAAAAACATTCTACTCAATATATAACTACCCATAGAGAATCATAACTACCTATGGGCCCACTTATAATAAGAACCTACTAACTAATTTGGGCCTTACTAATAAAGAGGACTCTCTTTATAATGAGTGACTATCAATTAACTATTCAGTGGATGTTATTCAATGAAGAGGACATCATACGTTAAATAGGAGGTTTAAGATAGTACCCCTAACATTCATTGTTTTGACCAGCTACTCACCCCTAGAAATCATAACATTGTGTAAGCCTATAACAAGCTAAACAATTTGGTGACTATCAAAAGAAAAAAATGAAAGAAGAAACTTGGAATCCCATTTGTATGTGTCTAATAACTATTGCAACTAGGCCACCTAGAACTGACATTCCAAATCTCCCATGGGGCAATCTAATAGCTGACTCTTCTTGCCTAAATTGTTGAGATGTATTTAATGAGTGAACATACAAAACGGAAACCTCTGAGCTTGTATTGTGAATATTGAGAGGAAGATATCCATGGGCTATTTGATCCCTAGTTGATGTACGCAAAGGAATCTACATAGAAGTTGATGGTGAGTCTCTAGATTTGGTTGTGACAGGAAGCATGGTAAGCATGGTAATGAGAAATAGATCATAAATACACCATCTAGGTGGTGATCATTTTGGTGGCCTTATACAATGATTTAAGGGTGACATCACACTGGAATTTCTTGAACAAATCTAAAATCAATCAATCCTCTACAATGAATTTCTTGAACAAATCTTAGATAAAATATAAGTACTCAATGTTATTATGCATTTCTTTTTAGATCTTCAAGTGATGTTAAATATGAATTATGTGAATAAAAATGTAGATTAATCCTCCTAAAAATGAGCATAGGGATCAATGAACATGGGGTGATATCTTATGTATTTGAATTATGTGAATAAAAATGTAGATTAATCCTCCTAAAAATGAGCATAGGGATCAATGAACATGGGGTGATATCTTATGTATTTGTCATGGAATTTAATTGTTATTATGAATTACATGGGGTGATATCTTATGTATTTGTCATGGAATTTAATTGTTATTATGAATTACATGGGGTGATATCTTATGTATTTGTCATGGAATTTAATTGTTATTATGAATTTCATTTAACCATTGAACATAGAGATTAATAAATATCTTTTGTTTAATGGAGATTTTTGTGTATACCTTTATAATGCTATAGGCTTGAAATATCATGTTATTGCAATAGAATTTTATAGCCATTGTTGCAAAACCCAATTCAAGTGATGGCTAGAAATATGATGATCAAAGAAAGGAATCTTTGAATTTGGTGAAGTTAGTACTTGGTTACCAAAGTGAAGCACATGGATAAGGATGCGCACACACATATATCACATGAAACTATTTCACTTATTAGAACAAGAGGTACATAAAGCAATTTGTATGGGCACTAATCCTCATTTTTTATGAGCCCACATTATTAATGGTGAGTGGAAAAGATGTTAAGCCACCAACATAGATTCATTTTAACTCCAAATCTTTTGAGATTTGGATCTCAATTAATTTTTGGATCCCTCCGGTTGGTTTTATCACCATAGTTGAGATGATATACTCAATTCTTATATTTCGTCAACCATAACTCTAAATTTAAAATACAATACACCCCTTGATCCCTGCTTACCCATGTAAAAAATTGTGAACCCTCTTCAACACAACTTATCACATTCATACCAGAGATATTATCATTAATAATAGGGATATCTATATGCCAATCAGCATGGTAATTCCATTTTCTAACACTTATCACATTCCATACAAAGTAATAGGGATATCTATATGCCAATCAGCATGGTATTTCCATTTTCTAAATCTGTGTGGTGCAGACTTTTCCTCCAATTGGGTATCCTCAATCCGAAGTTGGTCGATTGTGCATCCTATAATAAACCTTCCAACCAAGAAACACTTTCAAAAGTAATTGGGGGCTTAACGAGGAAATTGATTTCAAAAGTAATTAGGGACTTCCACTTCAGCAGGGAAATTGATTCCATGACTCCTCCTAGTAAACCTTTCAACAAAAGAACACTTCAAAAAGTTAGGAAAAAGTTATGAAGGGGCTTAAATCGACTCCATGACTCTTCCCAAATAAAATGCAAATGAAATGCAGACTGAATGGGAAAATTGATTCCATGACTCTTTCCAAATAAAAGTTGTTGATCATTTAGCCAATTTAAAACAAATCCACGTTCCATAATCCATTGCATAACACCCCTTAATTGCACAAATAAGAACCAACCATGTTCCATAATCCATTGCATAACACCCCTTACACATATAAGAACCAGAAAGATTGATCAGTCTGGGGATGTTATTTCCAGTTAATATTTCTCAAATATTTACCTAATATGAAATATTTGCCTTTACATATTTGGGTACACATTGCACTTGTTTAACAACTTTCAATGTCCTTGGACCTGTTTTCCAGGTCACCAAAGGCCACTTTGACCCCAGTTATGCTCCACCCGAAGGAATATTTCTAGACCTGGATCACCTCCTCCTGCTTTATCTGGGAAGCAGCTTAAAATACTGAGAAATTAAAATGGGAAGGGCTTTGAACAAAGTTACCCTGCCTGCGAATGATGAGCTACAAAAAATCCATCCTCGTAAGCGTTTCCCAACTTTATTTATCGATTCTTCTAATCGTACTTCTCTCAGCCCTCTTACAATCGAGGTAATCCTTTACTATCTGCAAGAGATAGGGCCATTAAAAGTAAACAACCAGTTAATATTAAATTGAATAGCTACGGGGTGTAATGCTCGGTGGTATGTGTAACCCTTCTTTCAAACTGACAGCTTTCACACTGTTACTTCGCCAATAAACATCGTGTCATCCAAAAATTTCAAAGGGGAAAAATGCTCAGGGATTCGGAAGCACCGTAATACACGATATCTTAATCTTTTGAAAGAGGAGATAAACCTCCCTAAACCTTTATTTTCAAAACTGAGATGAGCCTCCCTCGACCTTCCGCCATAGTAATGACGGATGGGAAGAGCCGAGTACCTTAAGACATGATAGGGAAAATCTTAACAGGACCAGCTCTCAAAATTGAATGGACCACTAGAAATGCGATTATAAACCCACTGTACCCCAGAATCATCAATTCCAACAATTTTAGAAACTGAACCCATTGAGTGCTTCAATTAACGCTTGGAATAAACATTTATTTTGAACGTGAACGGTTTTGAAGACCCGCGTTATTCTCAGAAACGAACATTATTTTCAAAAGCACTGATTTTGAATGCAAAAGCTGTCACTCAGAGTATATTCAGTCGTCTAGGGGTCTAGACGTGAGCTAAACTATCTTCAAAAACATTTAACACTTCAACATATTATGGTTTAGGGTGAATCCACTTACACTACAAAAGTATAAACTTGCATATGGAAACCCAAACTTCAATCCAAAATAGGAGCATATCAAAGAAAGCCTAAGGGTAGTGAGTGGGAAAATCCTGACCTTCTAAACCATTTGAAGATTAATCATTAGCATTAATTGAATATGTCATTCATGAAAACATGACCCAGCGTTTCTAATAGCCACTAAAACAATTTTTCACACAGCATTTATGGAAAGCGATTTTTCATGTAACATCGATACAACAGAGGGTGGCTGTAAGCGGCCATAAAAAAAGAAACAAAGTGCAGGAGCAGAGGCATGCAAATCCATCAGCAACTAATGTGATGTTCCCATGGTGGCGTATAACCATGAAAATGCATTTAAATTGATGTCGACAAATCAGTTTAAACATGTAACCTGCATTCCCAAGATGAGCATGTCACGCATGTTTTTTATCTAATTCAAACTCATTCTGGCTAATCAACCTAAAATCAGCATGCCAAAATATTGGAGATACAATCATTCCAATGTACTTTAAATCAAAAGCCACTGGAATTAAAAATATTTGCAGAGAGTCTTTGGGGACAATATAATCTAATTAGTGAAAATGTCAAAAAAACCAAACAAAAAAAAAACACAAGAAGAGTTCACATAAGTTGAAGCAGTTTAAAATACTAAGCTGAGCAGTAATCATACAAAGGTCCCTTTCAATAACACAAAGTCAACAGCTAGAAATCCCACCTTGTCACCTGAATCAGTCAGTTTGGCAACTGTATAACTGTATAAGCAATAAATTGTCATACAAAATAGTTACAAACGCGAACCAGATCACATAAATCTCAAACATTGCTGAGTTATACCATATTCAACATAACTCGTAACAAGATTAATACCATAAAAGCTAATTATTGAAAATGTCAAAAAAAAACACAGTTCACATAAGTTGAAGCAGTTCAAAATACTCGCCTGAACAGTAATCAGGCAGAAAAGTCCGTTTCAGTAACACAAAGGAAACAGCTAGAAATCTAGCTTGCCACCTGAATCATTCAGTTCGACATCTGTATAAATGTACAAGCAGTAATTCCTCTAACGAAAAAATGACAAATGCCAACAACATCACATAAATCTCAAACATTACTGAGTTGTAGAATATTCAACATAACTCGTAACAATATTCATACAAAATAAGTAACATTTTTAGTACCAATAAACGTTTGAGATAAAAAGGTAACAATGGACTTTGAAAAAGCGAACTAAGATCTTCTGCGCAGCCTTCATGATCCAAGCATGTTATGCACAAAATAAATCAATCTACAAAAGTTACCGAATTTTTCTAGTGCTCTTCAGCACTGTTGTCAGCTCAATTACGCATTATATTTTGAGCTTGATGGTACTTTATCTCCATTCAGGAGACTCAATAACCTCCTGTACATACATGAAAATAATATTTGTGACATGCCAAATAACTACTTCACTACAAAAGTGTGCATATTGGGATCAATTAGCCAACACTCTATTACGGTAACAGATTCAGAAATTATTGATTCACAAAAAAAATCTCAACTGAATCCACCGAACTGTTGCTGTTGAGTAGGAAAGCCTCCCCGACCTGCGCCCACTGTATAGTTCATTGCAAACCCTGTCCCAGTTCCTGATGGCATACCCATGGGAGGTTGCATTCCCATTCCAGGTATGCCCATGGGAGGTTGCATGCCCATTCCAGGCATGCCCATCCTTGGAGTCATTCCCACTTCAGGTCCCTTTGGCATACCCAAGCCAGCACCGGCACCCATACCGATACCTGTTTCAATGCCCACACCTGCTCCATAAGAGCCCGTGCCTACAGCTGTGCCATACGTACCCATCATAGGAGAAGCGGATGGTGCTAACGTACTTGCACCTCCCCGACCCAACCCTGAACCAGATCCCATGGGTTTTCCCATAGAGCCAATGAAAATTTTCTTCTCGTCTTCTTTCCTTTCCGACATAGTAATGGAATCTAAATTGATGCCAATATTTGCCAGAGAATTGCTTTTTGCTGCAAAAGTTAAGACAAGAAATTCAAGAATCAGTACCAAAAGATGTTTCAGCAACTAGTATATAACTCGGTTTTCTTGCAAAACCCAAAATTTTTCGTGATCATACTACAAGACAAGTGTCTTTCTCAGTAACCTGTAAAAATCAACGATGTTTCTTATGAGAGGGGTACATACGTGCAGTAATGTTTAAGTCAATTAAGCCACGGCTTAATGTGTCGGCCCAGATTGATGACTTCGGTTGAAATTTTTCTTTCTGTGGCTGAGATTTAGCAGTACCTGTAGTGCTTAAATTTTGAGCTTGTGCGGATTGCAGATTAGGTTTTTCCGATACTTGAGTTACTGCTGGAGCCAAAGGTTGTGTCTGAAACATACTGCGAGGTTGTGAGGCCTGCACTGGAGGCACAGTAGTTCCAAAGGCACTGAATAAATTTTCTTCAAAGGGATCTGCATTGCCAAAACCTGCCTGAGGATTGGAATTTGACGACACAGCTCCAAATGCACCAGCATTCATCCCAGAAGTCAGGGGAGATGTAAAAGATACTGTACTTGATGTTTGGGTGGCAAATAGGCCTTCAGGTGATTGGAAAGGGGCGTTATATTGAGACTGACTAAAATTATCACCAGGAAGCTGTCATTTATTAAAAAACAACATAATCAGCTCTTCCAATTAATTAGATACACCAGTTTGCCTGGAATCTAATGACTGTTTAACCCATGAAACCATTAAAGATGTAAAATACTAATAAAATATCATTCAGAATATAAAACACTCTAATTGACCTGATTAAGGGAGTTGGTGGCTGATACTGAAGGGGCCACAAAAGTCGCATTAAAATTAGCATCTGCAAACAAATCTATCCCAGAGTTTGGACCACTCACAGCTGCAGTAATAGGAACATTTGCAGCCATTGGTGGAGGAGGAATTCCTTTCATGACATCCGTACGCCCTAAATTAGCATCTGCAAACAAATCTATCCCAGAGCTTGGACCACTCATAGCTGCAGTAATAGGAGCATTTGCAGCCTTTGGCAGAGGAGGTATTCCTTTCATGACATCGATACGCCCTCCCATTGAAGGCTGGCCAAAAAGGTCATCCTCTGTGAAAGTTGGAACAGAAGCAGCAGCTATCGACAAGAATGCAAGACAAATAAAAATAAGTTTAATAAGCCATACAAATATTTAATGGATAGACTAGCAAACCACAATGATACAGAAAATAGTTGAAGTAACAAAAGAAGTAAATGATTATGCACAGTTATCCAAATTTCCTCTCAGGTTCCCTAACACAAAACTTCACATAGGAACTCTGGATAGTTTTGATCAGAAACCTTTATTAGTTATAATAATATAATTCAATACAACGAAAGATAAATATTTATTTATTTCAATCTTCAACCGGACATGATAACTAAAATCCATCAAATGCGTTCCCATCTTCCTGCCCAAGAACCAGAAAAAGAGACAACTCTTCCATATGTCACTGCCTCAGACTCCAGCTAGCAAAGAAACTAACAGACAAGTAATACTACATATCATAAACATCAAATCAAATGGTAAAGATCAGGGGAAAAACATCAATTTCTCAATATAGCTACAAAAGATATGTTGCCATAATTTGATTTCATGAATCTTAAAGACTTGAACTGAAGCTTACTAAATCAAATCATCAAAATATGGAAGAAGTTTTTGATTGCTAATTGTAAATATGGTAAATAGCAAATACAACCTAATAATCTCAGCGCAAAATCATAAACCAAATGGTGGCATAGGAACTTGAATTATAGTTTACTACATTTCTACATATTTTCTTGTTTGAGTCAGGTAAGAAACAAAAACATGAAACAATTTATCAGCAGGTGATTAATGTATTTTAAAAGTTCCAAAATCCAAACATAGACCTATACAGTACTGCATAGGGACCCCTCATAATTTTTCTAACTTGTAATACTTCCTTGCCTTGGATGAGTCATATGAGCTCTTCCTTGTAAAAGGTTCGATAAAATGTCCTGAGCCTGAATACATTACCTGAGAATATCCTGACTCCCCACCTTGCTTATTCCTTGGATCAAAGACTTCCATTGCCTCCCCATGCCTTTCTTTGGCTGACCATGAACAGATAGTTTACCCTTAAACCCTACTATCTTTCCCTCCCATTCACCCTTCCATACCAAATCAATATTGACTCACCCCTTGAATGACCAGTCATAATTCCAACGCTTGACCCAACTCGTCACAATCCAACTTCATCTACCCCCCAGAGCAAAAGGCCAAAAGTCTTGTAAAAATAATTTTGGATACTGCTTGGAATTTTCATAGACAACACATCCAGCCTTCAAAGCATCGGCCCCACTGATTTTGTCCAATGATCAAATGGTTTAATAATGAGTGAAGCAACTCCATAAGCAGTTAAACATACAATGGTTCGTGGCCCTAAAGTAGTGCAGATCGACCAATTTCTATCTTGTCCAAGAGCTGAGCTTCTACAAGACTTGAGGCATTTATCCAAAACTTTCTACCAAACTTAGCTACAGAATGAAGCTGACATCTCCATATCTGGCCCCAGTATTTGGTTTTTCCTTTGACTCCAATCTATACATCTGTATCCAACTATCTAATGTACACCTCACTCAAGAAATGTATTGTGCTCATTTCACCCCATAGCAACCTGTAAACTTCAGATGAACAAAGCAAGAGATATTTAAGGCTTGCAACCAGAATTTCTGACCGACGACATTAAACATCTTGCTTCAGCCATGCAATTTTACTTAATAAAGTTGTTTTCTCTAGTTTCCCACCATCGACTGATAATGATATGAATGGTACTGAACACTCAAGACAGATGCTATTCTTCAATTTTTGGAGAGAAAGGTCAAACTGTACAACTCGATCATGCTGAAAACAAGGGAGCCAAACTGGTTGCAACCTTAGTCACCCCTTTTGGAAGTCAAACTACAAGATAAACTCACTCAAACTCTGTCAAATTTCTTTCAATTCAAATTTTAAAAGAAAAAGCCCCCGGGGGATGCTCAATTGGCAAGTGCAACAAAAACAAAGTTTTATGTACCAAGAGATTCGAGGTTCAAATCCCCCCAACTTACATGTGTCTACAAAAGGGGTATACGTAGGCACCTAGAGATTATAGTGGTAGCAGTTGGAATCGACCACATGTCATGCGAGTATGAAACCGGCCGAGTTGCTGATTCCTCTAGTCACAAAAACATATATATTAAATTTAAATAATATAACAAGAATAAAAAGCAAAAAACCCTAAGTCATAAACCTAACCTAAAACCCAAATGTTTACCAGGATGTGGTTCTTTTCTAAATATATATATATTATATATAGTATATATAGATTGTATGTTTAATGCTGGCATGCAAATTCATTTTTATCATATATTCTTAATGAGGGCATGGAATTATTATTATTATTATTATTATTATTATTATATATTTTGAAATTTTTGCACTCTATAATTTTCTCGAACTTAATGCAGAATTTTTTTCACATGGTTTTGCACTGCTGATATTTTGTCAAACCTCATGGTTGTGTTGGATGGTGTTGTCATTGATGTCAACCCATAGAGTTGACTGGGTTTGACTTTGACTAAATTGATGTCAAATGGTTAATGAGCGTTTCCTAGTAATTGTCAGATTACATCAAGTTGGCAGCTCCATTGTTGGATGGTTGAAAACCCAAGTCCTAGGGTTTGGGAACTTCCCTGGACTAAGGATGCACCCTAACTTTGTCAAGGGTTTTTGAAGGGTCAAACCATTGAGTTTGGATTGGAGATCTAGGTCATTAGATTCTCCTTAAAGAGATGCTTCTGTTTGGGTTGGAGATCTAGGTCATTAGATTCTCCTTGAAGAGATGCTTCTGTTGATATGTGGTACAGCCCCTGGTTCCTCCTGGTTGAAGACAAAACTGAGTTTGAAGGTTTGACCCCAGTTTTTGACATTTGGGCTAAAACACCAGGGGGTACCTGTGGGTACTGAAATGACACCTTACTCACCTACGGTTGTCAATAATATGACAGTGATTCTTGCCACAATCTCATTTTGTATAAGTTGAATAACTTCAAGAACCAAATACAATAAACCAATCATTGCCTTCACAACCTTGGTAGGACCATATGCACATTGCACTAAGCCAACCATTGATTTCAAATTTCTAGTGGAATTCAAAATATTTCTAGATAAATTTTAAATGGTTAGTAAGGGTTAGTGTACAAATTCCTTAGAGCTTAAGAAAACAATTTATTAATAACTATTAAAATAAATTAATTTATTAAAAAGGAAATTGTTTTTGAAATATCCTAAAAAGGCCTACCTAACAAAGTCCCTAAGACTTCAAACCTATCCAAGTCAATAAACTTTATGAACACACGTCGCTAATCCAACATATACATAATGTATATCATCAAAAGAAAAGTAAGTTTGTGATCTTGTAAAAGGAAATCAGAATGCTAATAGGAGCCCCTCTTATACCTAAACATAAGCCGATAAGAAGACCATGTATACTCCTCCAAAATTATCATTTAATGAACTATTTTATGTCCTTTGGCTTTGAAATTTTCAGCAACCTCAGGCTAGGACAGCGAAGAAAGAATTACAGAGCTCTTGGTTTTGATTTTTTTTTTTTGGCATAGAAAGGAATTCGGTTTGGTGTGTTGACACTGGTTTGGATTGCAGCCTCCTTGTTTAAGAACAACAAAGGTACAGTCCTCACCTTATAGCTCTCGGTCTCCTACAAAAGCTTGTTTCAGGATGCTCAGCCTTATACAGTAGTAGTTTCTTGTCACTGATGATTGCAGGGTTATGAGATGTTTTTTTATTGTGTTTTTATTTTGGATCGTGGGATTCGTTTGAGTTCTGTTTACAGGAACATTAGCTGCTTGGTTCAGTTAGATTAGGCATGTTTACATAAAATTTGTAAGGGCTTTTACTAGACCCTTGTCAAAGTAACCTCGGCCTTCATTTAAAGCACTATTTGTAGTATTGTTCAGGGTTTTCATTTGCAATTTTATCTTGGTATTATGGTCTTGTTGGGCAATTCTCTAAGCGTTTGAAGTAGACCTTCTCATCAGAACCTCACCCTCCATTCTGTGCAATGTTTGCAAGCTTGTATTATCTTCAGAAACTCAGGCAGGTCACCTGGTATTGAGATAGGAACAGTCCTTTAATTTTTGCGGCCTCAAGGGCTCAAAAAAAGGCTATCTTACTAGGACTAATAACCTTATACCAGCAGCCTAATTTCTCAACTTTATGACAGTTTGCTTGACATAACAGTATGCTATTAGAATGCTTGACATGAAACTTGACTGTTGACTTTGACTCAATGATAGTAGATGACAGTTTGCCCTGACTTTGACTCATAGTGAGTACATTTGACATTTCACATACAAGATAACAATCACCTTGACTTTGACACACTAAGTCATAACATGTATGATGACAACTACCTTGACTTTGACTTACTAAGAATGAGCTGGATTTGTGTGGTGATATTTTGTCTTGACTTTGACTTTGTAAGAGTAGATCTTATAGACATAACACATACGTTGACATTTTGACTTTGACTAGACTTGACACTCTATATGCAAAATGATGGTTGACTGACATAACAAGTTATTGATATGTTGACTTTGACTAGTAAAACCTTGAGTTGACAATAACTATGATAACCTAGGATAACTTGAGTAACATAATTATGACCTTGCAAGGTAGCAAGGTTTTTGAGGATACATCACCTTGTTGTAAAGCTTATTGAAGTAAGGATGGATAGCAATGTGTGAGCTCGGCGGTGAAGGAACATATGCTAGTAGCTCTCCGTGGGCAAAGCTTGAGAGCAATGGTAGCAGGTCATAGGGATGACCTGCGACATCTAGGATTGTGCCTGTTGTCACTCACTGCTAAATGTGCTTTCAGCTGTGAAAAGGGTGAGAAAAAGTAGTGAAGTTGAATCCATTTCCCAAGCCAAAGAAGCTCTCAGAGTTTAAACAGTCCCTCTCCATTGCATAGTGCTCGTGATAAGCTTTCCAACAGTATATGGAAGTCCAAAAATGGACTCCTGGATCAGAAGTTAAAGCCAATTAAAGATACCCTTTGAAAACCTAGAAAGCAAGGAGAAAATAACTAAGGGTCAAGCTCATCGCAATCGTAAATCAGCATTTTTCTCAAGTGGCGACAAGGAAGAACAGCAAAATCTACGATCAGCCGATCGCCGATTTCGCAAATCGCCAATCGGCCAGGCCCCAGGCATAGTCCATCAGCGTATCCCGCAATATCTCAATCCCGCATCCCACAGTCCCGCAATATCACAATCCTGCATCATCACAGTCCCGCGATATCGCAATCCCGCAGTCCCGCGATATCGCAATCCTGCATATCATAGTCCCGTATATCGCAATCTCGCAGTCTCGTGACATCACAATCCAGTAGTCCTGCATATCATAGACCCGTATATCGCAATCTCGCAGTCTCGTGACATCACAATCCAGTAGTCCTGCATCATCACAGTCCCGCGATATCACAATCCTACATCATCACAGTCCCACGATATCACAGTCCCGCATCATTGCAATCTCGCGATATCGGCAAATCAGCAATCGATAGGCCCAATGGAACATTCTTAAGGAATTGCGGAGAGAAATACGCTGTAGTGCAAAATCACCGAAAATTGGGCTTCAGTGTTAAAGCACTGGGAGGGGTAGATTTTATTTAACAAAGGAATTCAAGGAAAAACCAAAGGCGGATGGGCCCTTTTCTCTCTCCTCTAGGGGGGCCACGTGGCAAAATCCTATTGGTCCTAAGAATCCAAGGTACCATTGACGTCAGCATGATGTGGCAGTACGAAGGACACGTGGCATGCAAATTTAGCTTTTTCAAGGGTCCTATGGGTACATTTCAGGGTGACGCGTGTCACCACTCGAGAGGTGCCATGTGGCACTCATGACATCATCAATCCCGCAATCAATGATCGCACAAAGCAAAGTTTCCTCCTCCTCCGAAGTCTCCCCGACTTGCGATTGCGATTGCGATTGCGATTTTGCGAAGACCCTCCTGAATGCGATGTTTTACGAGTTATACCTTATGAGGATTTCGCACCCGAACAAATCGGCCAGCAGTATGAAAGGAGGTCAAAGGTCCCCCTCTCCCATGTTGCGATTGCGATATCTTTGGTGGGCCCAATCCCACAGATCGGCAATCGCAAGGGTCAAGGGTAATGCCGCAGACAAAGCACTACAAATCGTCGGTATGCGATATTCTCCATAACAAAGGAAAAAGCTCCCCGCAGGCAATCCAAAGGCTCTAGCGCCTTAGGGCTAAGCAGCTGGTCATAACCCCCAGTCATATGAAGAGAACACCGAAAGGGGCTATACATAAGGGGGGCCAAGGGGCATCAAAGCTCGATGTTACATGATTTTTTAAAGAGGAAAAGCCCCGATGCAGCGATGCCTGATAATGTGGTACAAAGCTTTCAAGGCAGATGGGTCAGCAGTTGAAGCATTGAATAAGTATGGCGCAGTGGTAAACCAGTATAGGGGGCTCAGGAAGACTTAATGGCTCGACATGGAGCTCCACTCTGATACCCAACAAAGGACTGCCTGGACACGCTCCATTCCCACTCCACGACAGGCATTCACAGTTGACACACTCCCTACTCCACAGAACGAGTTATTCAGGCAGTTAAGGCAGAAGTGACAAGAACCGACCGAGTGACAAGAGAAGCACATCACAGCTGAGACGTGGCTTGACCAGAGGCCATTCACAGGAACAACAGAGGGGACACTTCCTCCATTATCTTTCTGTTTTCCTCTTTCTTTTCATTATTTTGCAATTTTTGTTTATTTCCAAGAAGGGATCAAATCCTGATTGTAATCATTTTGGGCAACAGAACCTTGCACGCCGAATCAGCTAGTCTTGCAAACAGCTGGAACTCTGGCGAAGATATTTTGTAACTGTAATCCAAGCTCCCCCTCTTCTGATAAATAGGGGGAAGAAACACTTAGAAAATGTTCCAAAAATCTGCACCTAAGGGTCTGAATTCTGTGATTCCGCTTTTGGTTCTACTTTCCTGTTCATGAGGGACTTGAGCGATGTATTGACGAATGTGATGGACTGGTATTTGGACCCATTTTGAAGTATTAATGAAACTCCCAGGTGATTCCAAGAAGATCAATGTGTAGTATGTTGTCCCTTCTGTAATCTCATTTCATATATGTTTTTACTTCTCTGAAATAGTGTAATGAGACTGTCGGTTTCTCCCGGATTCATGGATTTATCCTGGCTACTAAATAGAGAATAGTACCTGTGTATATTACAGATTTACTTGTGTTATTCAATAGCCTACAGTACCTATAGTAATTAAAAATTTTCTTGTGTTATTGGATTAACCCGCAATATCTTTATGAGCACAAATTTACTCACATTGTTTGGTGATAGAGGTACCCATGTTATACCTGGTATGAAACCTCGATAAGCCACTTCGTTGTTTCTATCTTTCCACGTCCTCTCTCTTCCATATTTCTGTTGAAACATCATTGCTTAGGATTCTATGTTGTTTACAGCCCTATGTATCGAATTCCACCCTTCGGCCAGAACATTGCTGCTTAGGATTTTGTCCTGTTAACAGCGCTCTGCATTGAATTCCCTCCTTCCTTTCCTCCTCCTCACTTCTCTACAACTTCAATATAAAGCTACCCGTTGTTGTGTGTCGGCCACCAGAACCAGACATTTCTCTTTGACGTTGGCCGATTTATCCCTTGAACGTTTGGATCCATGTATTGGCTTGAGTTTACCTGCATGACAGACTATTGAACCAAGCCACCTTTATAATCTTTTTAACTACATGACAATTGGAGTGCAATAGAAACCTCACTCATAATCTTCCATGCACTCCTTTGTTTAAGATGTCCTCGGCACTAGTCTACAATCAACCCAGAGGCTATCTCTAGGAGGCTTTCCATGTCCCCTGGCAGTCTGCCTATGAGCCTATGACGATTACTCATTCAGATATGTACAGTTGAGAAATGAGTTTTGACGTGTAACATTGTGCAGTGATTAGTTTGATTGTGCAGTGATTAGATTGAGCAAGGTTGTGCAGGTTGAACAAGATTACACTGTGTGATCAACAGTGCAGTTGCAAGGCTTGAGAGGATATTCATTTTGAGCAGAGCAACATTCTCTTATTTACTATCTTCATATATTGATTCAGGGCACAGGGGATCCAATCTAAAAATTGTGAAACATGGTCTATCGGCTCTTCAAGGTGGCAGGGTAGTGCAAGGCAGGGAATTGGAAGCACTTTCAGGTTATAGCATGAGAATACTTTAGGGCAGCAAGGTGGTGCTAGGGTAGGTCATAAGCCTACACAGGGCGTTGTGGCGTCCTTTCAATTGGGGCCGATAAATTACAGGGTGATGAAGCATCCTTCCGATATCAGCTAGTAAACAGAGAATTGGGGCACTTGTCAGGTTGGGGCGACCCATAAGGCGTCGGGGCGTCCTTCTGGTTGTAGCAGGTTATTAGGGTTTAGTAGCATCCTATAGGTTGTGGCCTATGAATTATGGGGTTGGAGCCTCCTTCAGTTGTGCCTGAAAACTTGATGTAATTACTCTTCTTTTAAAGACGAGAAGAAGACAATTACTAAAGAAGTGTTCGATGGGTTTTGACCTGGAAGGGGTTTTCCAAATAAAAATGTGTCCTCTATTTTATCTTTTTGCATTGTTGTATGGTGTTGTCTATTGTTGATTAGTGTTTATGATTATCTGAAGAAAAACAATATAATAACTGAAAATTAACTAATGCTCTCAAAAAAGATTAATAAAGTGCTAATTGCTAAGAAATATTGATTCAACCTCAATATTTCCAACAAGTCGCAGAACTCAAACACGAACTCAAACCAAGTGACTAAGGTCACAACAAGGTGCCTTCGAGAGTAAAAAATACAGAGATGAAAATATGGAAGCAAATTATTTATTAAGGAAGTGCAGAAGTGATTTAAGAAGGAATGTTCAGGTGAGTAAAGCAACACAACAGAATCAAGAAAGTGTTCAAGCAAAATATATATAAATAGTGTTCACAAAATGTTGTAAATAGCAATAGGAATGGCTAAGCAATACACAACAACGACGTCAAAGGTTAAGTGAAACTCCTAAAGTGCCCAGAGCTAAAGTGTGAATAACAACGTCAGAGGTTCAGTGAAAGTCTTAATGTGCTCAGAACTAAAGTGTGACTTATATGTGTGCATAAAAACTTAGCAAATAACTAGAGTGACAATCGAATTAGAAAATGTGAACCCAAAATTACTCGAATGTACATACTATTTTTAGTACCCAAATGAGCTATAAAACTGGTGAGGATCGAAGCGCTGAAAAACACTTCAACTCTATTGTGGGACAACATTTCTAGGAGTTTGACCTAATAAAGAATACAATCTAAGAGAGAAGGAAAGCTTCACAAATGTGCATACCTCTGTAACTAGGAAACCCCAGCGTTATACTTTATGAGGTGATTCCTACTTACCTGTCTTCTAACTTGCTTGTTTGGTTGCTTGATGATTTAGAATTGTTATTGTTGCATATTTATGCAAACTACGAAGGGTAAAATTATCAAAAGGGCCAATCCCTAACAATTAGCTTCTTGTGAATGAAGATCGTCATCATCTTGCTCTTTGAAATTGGGTCGGTTGAGGCACGCAAAAAACTTGGTCAAGTTTGTTACCCATCTAGTTGGGCATGCAAACCATTTATGATGTGACATCTCTGTTGATTCGGTGCCATGTCGAATCAGCAACAAAGACAAATTAATAGTGCACTAAAGATCAATGTTGCACTAATCGCCAAAAAATCGCGATAAAATCGTTTTATCGCAATTTTTTCAAAAAGAAGATAAAATCGGGCTATAAAATCAGGGTTTTTTTTCTGCTGATTTTTAGGGAAAAAATCGTGGGAAGAAAAATCATGGGGAGGATGAGGTGACCCATGCTACCCCTATCACAAGTAGAGGACGTGGTCTACCTCCTGTACCTCCTAGTTCTTCAGCTTCTAGAGCACAGCAGAGTCTACTGCCAACTCCCCCAACATCTACATCTAGAGGGGCAAGGAAAATCAGTAGTATTAGACTTTAGTTATTTGGTTCATTTCATTGTATATGACATTATGACTCATGATATGAGATACATTATTACTAAGTTGCACGAAACGGGGAAACGGGGAAGCGAAACGAAACGCGGAAGCGAAACGAAACGCGACCTCCCAAATTTTGGAAACGGGGAAACGCGAATATATATATAATAATATTATATATATATATATTAAAACATTTAAAAATTAATAATATATATATGTGCAATCATAAAGCATTAATGAATTATGATACATTTACTTAAACATTTTACATTAAGATTAAATTTACAAGTGATTAGAAACCCTAAAAAAATTAAAAATTAATCAGAACAACAACAAATAAAATAAAACAAAAAAAAAAAATAAAAACAATTGTTATTTTGTGGGAAACGGGCCGTATGGCGTGGAAACGTGTTTCCGTCCGTACGGGTGCGTTTCCATTTCGGGAAACGCGCCCGTACGGACGGAAACGCGTTTCCGTTTCGTTTCCGTACGGAAAAGACCCCTCCCCCTGCGTTTCCTACAACTTAGCATTATTATATTTTTTGTTGATATTTTGAGGCTGAGTTGGGAGTCATGAGTCAAGACTTACTATTCAGGACATGATTCATTGTTATGTGTGATGTGGAACTAGAAATGATATTAAACATCTTATATATTAGTTCTTTTATCATATTTATGTGTCAATGTATTTATTTTATGTTGTAAATGGTTTAGACATTAAAAAAAAAAAAAATGAATATTTTTGTACCAAACGAGTTTTTCCCAATTATTACCAATTTTTTCCCGATTATTACGATTTTTTCCGATTTTTTCCTCGCGCCGAATTAATCCCAATAACGATTAGTGCAACATTGCTAAAGATTCGCAGTGAACATTTTCACAAACTTGGACAAAGAATGAGCATGAATTGTTCATGAATCAAGGTACCAGGACAAGTCTCATAATCTTGGCATGCAATTTTCATGGTGGAATGAAGATTGATAGACGCTTGGCGAAGCATCACATGGATGCACATATCATGGAGCACTAATCTGTCTATCACCATATCTAACCTCATCATGTGGTTTTTCCATCTGCCTCCACCCCTATAAACTATAATCAATAATGTTCCTCACCAACCCATGTAATCTATGGTCGTCTCAATTAATGCCTTGCAATCTTTCAATCTGTTATACTTAACTAAATGGATAAACCATTTGCACCCCATCTTTTGTAGGCCCTAATGAATATACTTCGTTAGAAAATGTGACGACTAGAACAAACAAAAATGTATCTTCACCCTTTTTGGTGCCTAAACCATTATGCTTAACTAAATAAATAAATGTAACTCACACAATGAAGAACATTAGCGAAAAGGCATCCCTAGTCCCAGTGTATTTGCCATGAATTAACTTTATTTCAGAGTTAAACATCTGAAAAAAACAAGTATATGTGTCGCTGACAATCACACCAAAGAAAAGGCACAACATATACAATGAGATCAACATATGAGCATATCTACTACAATGTTCTCTTCTGGTTCATGTCACTCACCATTGAACTATGCACCTCACAAGGCCTTTGGCCACTTTAATCCTACATGACTGCCTCTACCAATAAAAACATCTCATGCAAATATCTACAACGCCTAAATAGTATGCAAACTCAAAGTTTGTGTATTCTAAATTAAAGCAATGGGTTATTGCCTTCAAGAAAGTTACAAAGAAAGAAACCTTGGAAGATATAATCTAAATTTCTCAATTCTGTTAAAGAAAGATATCTAAACATTGGAAATATTTTTCGTTCTACAATATACCACTTCAGGCATTAGTAAACAAAACCCATGCATAACACTACACTACACAACCTAATTACTCCAATCATATAGTGCTACATCTACGTTTTATGCATGCAAACGAATTATTGGGGGTATTTAACATCTATGACGAGCGAGAGATTTGGACGTTGATTATAACTATTACTGAAGGCAATGAATATGAGTTTCAAGAGAAAGAAGTTGATTGTAATGTCCCCTAGCAATTAATTGGCCCAAGTGACAAAGTAGCCAATAGATCCTCGTAGGCTATAGTCCTCGATAAAGAGGAAAACCCCAAAATACCCAATGTTTGGGCAGTGGAGGGCAAGTTTTGGGGCAGCTAGGGCAAAAAAGCCAAAAGTTGGGGTTTGGTGTGAAGCTCACTCAATTAATTAAGGAGACAAATCCCTCAAGGAAATCTATAAATACAAGAGGGTTAGATTCATTGATCATAACTGGGTTGGATCATTTGCCTCTGTTTTTCTTTGAGCCTAAGGCTCTGACGGTTTTGAGACCCATTTCCTCCTTGGACTAATTTCGGTGGAGGTGATCTCACCCTACCTAGCAACCTCTTTTGGAAGTCAAACTACAAGACAAACTCACTCAAATTTTATCAAATTTATTTCAATTCAAATTTTGAAAGAAAAAGCCCCCGAGGGGGAGCTCAATTGGCAAATGCCATGAAAACAAAGTTTTATGTACCAAGAGATTCGAGGTTCAAATCCCCCAACTTACTTGTGTCTACGAAAGGGGTATACATAGGCACCTAGAGATTATAGTGGTAGCGGTTGGAATCAACCCCATGTCATTCGAATACGAAACCAGCCCACTTGTTGATTCCTCTAGTCACAAAAACATATATATTAAATTTATATAATAATAATAATAAAATAAATAAATAAAAGCAAAAACCCTAAGTCATAAAACCTAACCTAAACCCCTAAATGTTTAGCAAGATGTGGTCTTTTCTAAATATAATATAATATATATATGTTTAATGTTGGCATGCAAATTCATTTTTATCATATATTCTTGATGAGGGCATGGAATTATTATTATTATTATTATATTTTGAAAATTTCAAACTCTATAGTTTTCTCAAACTTGAAGAAGAATTTTTTCACATGGTTTTGCACTACTAATATTTTACCAAACCTCATGGTTGTGATGGATGGTGTTGTCATTGATGTCAACCCATGGAGTTGACTAGGTTTGACTTTGACTAAAAACACCATTCGTTGATGTCAAATGGTCAATGAACGTTTCCTAGTAATTGTCGGATTACATCAAGTTCGCATCTCCATTGTTGGATGGTTGAAAACCCAAGTCCTAGGGTTTAGGTTCCCTGGACTGAGGATGTACCCCAACTTTGTCAAGGGTTCTTGAAGGGTCAAACCATTGAGTTTGGGTTGGAGATCTAGGTCATTAGATTCTCCTCGAAAAGATGCTTTTGTTGATATATGGTACGCCTTGTGGTTCCTCCTAGTTGAAGAGAAAACTGAGTTTGAAGTTTTGACCCTAGTTTTTGGCTAAAATCCCAGGGGGTACTAACATGACACCTTATTCACCTATGACAGTGATTCTTGCCACAATCTTATTGTGTATAAGTTGAATAACTTCAAGAACCAAATATAATAAACCAATCATTGACTTCACAACCTTGGTAGGACCATATGCACATTGCACTAAGCCAACCATTGATTTCAAATTTCTAGTGGAATTCAAAATATTTCTAGACAAATTTTAAGTGGTTAGTAAGGGTTAGTGTAAAAATTCCTTAGAGGTTAAGGAAACAATTTATTAATAACTATTAAGTTAAATTAATTTTATTAAAAAGGAAATTGTTTTTGAAATGTCCTAAAAAGGCCTACCTAACAAAGCCCCTAAGACTTCAAACCTATCCAAGTCAATAAACATTATGAACACACATCACTCCTCCAACATATACGTAATGTATATCATCAAAAGAAAAGTAAGTTTGTGGTCTTGTAAAAGGAAATCAGAATGCTAATAGGAGCCCCTCTTATACCCAAACATAAGCCTATAAAAAGACCATGTATACTCCTCCAAAATTATCATTTAACGAACTATTTTATGTCCTTTGGCTTTGAAATTTTCGGCAACCTCGGGGTAGGACAGAGAAGAAAGAATTATAGAACTCTTGGGTCTGAATTTCTTTTTTTGGCATACAAAGGAATTCGATTTGGTGTGTTGAGACTGGTCTGGATTGCAGCCACCTTGTTTAAGAACAACGAAGGTACAGTCTTCACCTTATAGCTCTCGGTCTCTACAAAAGCTTGTTTCAGGATGCTCAGCCTTATACAGTAGTAGCTTCTTGTCATTGCAGGGTTATGAGATGTTTTTTACTGTGTTTTTATTTTGGACCGTGGGATTCGTTTTGGTTCTGTTTGCAAGAACATTAGCCGCTTAGTTCAGTTAGAGTAGGCCTGTTTATATAAGATTTGTAAGGGCTTTTACTAGACCCTTGTCAAAGTAACCTCGACCTTCATTTAAAGCACTATTTGTAGTATTGTTCAAGGTTTTTATTTGCAATTTTATCTTGGTATTATGGTCTTGTTGGGCAATTCTCTAAGCGTTCAGTAGACCTTCTCATCAGAACGTCGACCTCCATTCTGTGCAAAGTTTGCAAGCTTGTATTATCTTCAGAACCTCAGGCTGGTCACCTGGTGTTGAGCTAGGAACAGTCCTTTAATTTTTGCAGCCCCAAGGGCTCACGAAAAGGCTATCTTACTAGGACTAATAACCTTATACCAGCGGCCCAATTGCTCAGCTCTATGACAGTTTGTTGACATAACAGTATGCTATTAGAATGCTTGACATGAAACTTGACTGTTGACTTTGATTCAATGATAGTAGATGACATTTTGCCCTGGATTTCACTCATAGTGAATAGATTAGACATTTCACATACAAGATAACGATCACCTTGACTTTGACTTACTAAGAATGGGCTGGATTTGTGTGGTGACATTTTGTCTTGACTTTGACTTTGTAAGAGTAGATCTTATAGACATAACACATATGTTAACATTTTGTCTTTGACTAGACCTGACACTCTATATGCAAAATAATGGTTGACTGACAAAACAAGTTATTGATATGTTGACTTTGACTAGTATCACCTTGAGTTGACAATGACTATGATAACCTAGGATAACTTGAGTAACATAATTATAATTTATGACCTTACAGGGTAACAAGGTTTTTGACAATACATTACCTTGTTGTATAGCTTATTGAAGGATGGGTAGCAGTGTGTGAGCAGTGCTCAGCGGTGAAGGACATATGCTAGTAGCTCTCCGTGGGCAAAGCTTAAGAGCAGTGGTAGCAGGTCATAGGTATGATCTGCGGCATCTGGGATTGTGCCATTCTCAAACACTTGTATTCGACACTTGCAGCAGTATAATGTGACTACTTTAGTGATGTGGCAGTCTACCTATGAGCCTATCACGATTACTCATTCATGAGCAGTGCGGTGACAGTATCAGTTTGAGGAGCAACAATGATGTGCAATTCTCAGTGGTGTGCAGTTGAGCAGTGACAGAGATGTACAGTTGAGCAGTGAGTTTTGATCTGCAGCATTGTGCAGTGCTTAGTTTGATTGTGCAGTGGTCAAATTGAGCACGGTTGTGCAGGTTGAACAGGACTATACTGTGTGATCAGCAATGCAGTTGAGGACTTGAGAGGATATTCATTTTGAGCAGAGCAGCATTCTCTTATTTACTATCTTCATATATGACTCAAGGCACAGGGGGATCCAATCTGAAAATCGTGCAACGTGGTCCGTCGGCTCTTCGGGGTAGCAGGGTGGTGCAAGGCAGGTGATTGGAGTCACCTTCAGGTTGTGGCATGAGAACACTTCAGGGTGGCAGGGTGGTGCTAGAGCAGGTCGTAAGCTTACACAGGGCGTTGTGGCATCCTTTCAATTGGGGCTAATAAATTACAAGGCAATGAAGCATCCTTCCGATAGCAGCTAGTAAACAGAGTGTTGAGGCACTTGTCAGGTTGTGGCCTGACCTATAGGGCATCGGGGCATCCTTCTGGTCACAGCAAGTTATTAGGGTTTATTAGCATCCTACAAGTTCTAGCCTGTGAATTATGGGGTTGGAGCCTCCTTCAGTTGTGACTGAGAACTTGATGCAATTACTTTTCTTTTAAAAAGGAAAAGAAGACAATTACGAAAGAAGCGTTCGGTGGTTTTTGACCCGGAAGGGGTTCTCCAACTAAAAATATTTGTGTCCTCTGTTTTATCTTGCTACATTGTTGTATGGTGTTGTCTACTGTTGATTAGTGTTTATGATTATCTGAGGAGGAACAATAATAATAACTGAAAATTAACTAATGCTCTGAAAAAGATTAATAAAGTGCTAATTGCTAAGAAATACTGATTCAACCCCCCTCTCAGTATTTCCAACAGGTCGCAAAACTCAAACACGAACTCAAACCAGGTGACTAAGGTCGCAACAAGCTGCATTCGAGAGTAAAAAATGCAGATATGAAAATATGGAAGGAAATTGTTTATTAAGGAAGTGCATAAGTGATTTAAGAAGGAATGTTCAGGTGAGTAAAGTAGCACAACAGAACCAAGAAAGTGTTCACGCAAAATATATAGGAACAGTGTGTTCAAAAAATACAGTAAATAGCAATAGGAATGGCTAAGCAATACACAACAACAACGTCAGAGGTTAAGTGAAACTCCTAACGTGCCCAGAGCTAAAGTGTGAATAACAATGTCAGAGGTTCAGTGAAACTCTTAATGTGCTCAGAACTAAAGTGTGACTTATATGTGTGCATATAACGTCAGAGGTTAAGTGAAACTCCTAACGTGCCCAGAGCTAAAGTGTGAATAACAATGTCAGAGGTTCAGTGAAACTCTTAATGTGCTCAGAACTAAAGTGTGACTTATATGTGTGCATATAAACTTAGCAAATGACTAGAGTGACAATTGAATTAGAAAATGTGAACCTAAAATTGCTCGAATGTACATACTATTTCCAGTACCCAAATGAGCTACAAAATTGGTGAAGATCGAAGTGCTGCAAAAACACTCCAACTCTATCGTGGGACAACATTTGTAGGAGTTTGACCTCATAAAGAATGCAATCTAAGAGAGAAGGAAAGCTTCAGAAATGTGCACATCTCTGTAAGTAGGAAACCCTAGCGTTATACTACTTTATGAGATGATTCCTACATATCTGTCTTCTAACTTGCTTGTTTGGTTGCTTGATGATTTAGAATTGTTATTGTTGCATATTCATGCAAACTATGAAGGGTAAAATTATCAAAAGGGCCAGTCCCTAACAATCAGCTTCGTGTGAATGAAGATCGTCATCATCTTGCTCTTTGAAATTGGGTCGGTTGAGGCATGCACGGAGTTGTGTCAAGTTTATTACCCATCTGGTTGGGCATGCAAACTATCTATGATGTGACATCTCTGCTGATTTGGTGCCATGTCAAATCAGCAATAAAGTCAAATTAATAGTGCACTAAAGATTCTTAGTGAACATTTTCACAAGGTTGGACACAAGAATGAACATGAATTGTTCATGAGTCAAGGTACCAGGACAAGTCTCAGAATCCTGGCATGCAATTTTCTTGGTGGAATGAAGATTGGAAGATGCTTAATGCATTTATCACATGAACGCACATATCATGGAGCACTAATCTGTCTATCACCATATCTAACCTCATCACGTGGTTCTTCAATCTGCCTCCACCTCTATAAACCATAATCAATAATGTTCCTCACCAACCCATGTAATCTATGGCCCTCTCAATTAGTGCTTTGCGATCTTTCAATCTGTTATACTTAACTAAATGGATAAACCATATATGTGTCATTGACAATCACACCAAAGAAAAGGCACGGCATATACAATGAGATCAACATATGAGCATATCTACTACAATGTATCTTATAGTTCATGTCACTCACCATTGAACTATGCACCTCACAAGGCCTTTGGCCACTTTAATCCTCCATTACAGCTGCTACCAATAAAAACATCTCATGCAGATATCTACAGCGCCTAAATAGTATGCAAACTCAAAGTTTTGTATTCTAAATTAAAGCAATGGGTTATTGCCTTCAAGAAAGTTAACAAAGAAAGAAACCTTGGAAGATATAATCTAAATTTCTCAATTCAGTTGAAGAAAGATCATCTAAACACTGGAAATATTTTTCGTTCTACAATATACCACTTCAGGCCTTAGTAAAGCAAAACCCATGCATAACATTACACTACACAACCTAATTACTCCAATCATATAGCGCTATATCTACCTTTCGTGCATGCAAACAAAGGATTAGTGGTATTTAACACCCATGACAAGCCGGAGATTTGGACATTGATTATGACTATTACTGAAGGCAATGAATACGAGTCTCAAGAGAATGAAGTTGACTGTAATGCCCCCTAGAGATTAATTGGCCCAAGGGACAAAGTAGCCAATAGATCCTCGTAGGATATAGTCCTCAATAAAGGGGAAAACCCCAAAATACTCAATGTTTGGGCAGTAGAGGGCAAGTTTTGGGGCAGCTAGGGAAAAAAAGCCCAAAGTTGGGGTTTCGTGTGAAGCTCACTCAATTAATTAAGGAGACAAATCCCTCAAGGAAATCTATAACTACAAGGGGGTTAGATTCATTTGATCATAATTGGATTGGATCATTTGTCTCTGTTTTTCTTTGAGCCTAAGGCTCTGACAGTTTTGATACCCATTTTCTCTTTGGACTAGTTTCAATGGAGGTGATCCCACACTATCTAGTCACTTTTCTTGTTTTGGCCATAGGGAATTAACTATCTGAAGAAGCAGCGGAAACTTTGTTGAAATTCTGAGGCAAGACATCCAAATTCTCGAAGATTTATGAGTCTATCTGAGACAAAAAGGAACAAATCTCCTAATCTTCTGAGGCAGCTGTAAAATTTCTAAGATTGGAACAAGGGTTTTTGCGATCTGAAATTGAGGCATGTGAAGTTATTACGAGGCATAACAGAGATACAATTCCTAAAACAGAACAAAGTCTTGAGGTTGAGTCTATGTGTTTTTATCTGTGGAAAATATAAAACAAATTTTCTGAGATAGATCGACATAATCCTGAGGGGTCTAATCCTTATTTGATCACGTAGATATTCGATGACTTGTTCAGCTGAGGTAGTTCTTATTGGTGGTCGGATTGACAACCCTGAGACAGCGAGGAGCAGAAATCGTAAGACGCAATTGTACAAAGATAGTATGATGTACTACATGTGTAGAAATCGTAAGACGTAATAGACGTGTTGGTTTTGGCCCTCCCAATAGATTTGTGAGAACGCTTTGATACAGGGACAATTTTCTGGGTTCTCTGGTCTACCCAGGGTTGTGGATTAATATGTTAAGGAACTAAACCGGGATCAATCTACTTTCTGGGCATATGCCATAGATATTCAAGGTTCAGCTTTTCCAGGGCTACAAATCACTTCAGATGGATACTCGAACTTCCCCAAGAAATCTTTGGTCCATCACGGGTCAATTTACTCTGCTGGCAGCGAGCATCTCAGAACAGTCAAACATCTTGCAGTCAACGAATTTAGCACAAAATAACCATGTCATTTATTAGGAGGCTAGCGTAAATTGCAAAGTTTAGAACTCAACCGGAATTTGGTTGGTACTTAAGTTATTTATCAAATCGGGGTTGATAGGTCACAGTATTATACTCTATGGATATTGTATTTCTTACATGGATGATCATTTCCACTTATTATGGGTTAAATTCATATTAGTTGGCTCTTTTATGATCATTGTTACTATTAAATGAATTGTTTATTTGATGGAGTAACCATTGTTGACTAAATAAATAAAAATAATTATGTTAGAAACATTAGTTACCTGAGAAACCCTAAGGGCAAAAATTGCATTACGATATTACAATGGTATCAAAGCAAGCATCCAGCCAGCTTGTGAGCGTATGAGTCTTGTATGCTTCCAGCAGATACAAGCAATGTTACAGTAAAGATGAAGAGGAACACCCATCGTTCAACCATGGGAGATAGAGCAAGGCAAGGAGAACGAGACCCTGGTATCTTACTAAATGCCATACTTCAGGGACATCAACAAATGACCGGCATATTACTGCAGGGACAACAGTTGATTCAAGGGCAACAAGAAATAGCTCGTGTATTAGCTCAAGGACAGCAACAATTGGCTCAGCTAATGGCTCAACTCATAGGAAACCCAAACGTTGCTGGCAACAACAAAACCACCATTGAAGGTTGCGGTAACCATAACCATGGTCTTATTGTGCACACTAACACCAGTGCAGCTAGTTGAGGGAGCCTCAGAGCCTTACTCCCTCAAATTTTAAACCGCAGATCGCGACCTAAGAGGTAGCACAGCAGAATAGACACTTTGATGAATACTTTTGAGAGTATGCAGCACTAGAAGATAACACTTGAGCAGCCCTAACTTTTCAAGCATACAACAACATCAAATATCAAAATTGACCAGGGAACAACAAATTTGGATTTGATATGCAAGCTAGGAAAGTTGTCCATCCCCTTTTTGATGGGTCATACAAATGCTTAGCAAGGACTTGGGTGTAAAAGTTGCACACCTCTTTCCAACTTAATCCCATGAAGGAAATGGATGTTATTCAATTTGCCACGCTACATCTAGAAGGAGAAGCACATGATTGGTGGAATTATGGACTGGTTATGTTAGGACATGCAAACATCACTTCTTATGTAGACTTTCGGCAGAGGTTGATAAATAGATTTGATTAGAAGAACCTGGATATACACTTCAAAGAGTTGGCACAACTCAAGCAGACTGGATCACATGAGTATATCGCAGAATTCGAACAGGTTGCAGTCATGGTCACAAACATCACCGAAGAAAAATTGATCATGCTCTTCACAAAAGGATTAGCCAAACCCCTACAGAGATTACGCTACAGGGTTGGGTTAAGAATTTCAACCCCGCAACCCTATAGGACGCCATCAAAAAGACTCAAGCTATGGGAGGTGTAGCACCAAAAGTGAAGGCTCCACCCATGCCACAAGACCTTCCAAAAGACAGGACAAGAAAATATCTCTAGACAAGGAAACCAAGAAGAATCGGTTTCATGAAGAGACTTGAAACAACAAGGGCAAGAAAATATCTCTAGACAACGAAACTAAGAAGAATCGGTTAGATGAATAGAGTCAAAATGACAAGGGCAAGAAAATATCTCTGGACAACAAAACCAAGAAGAATTGGTTAGATGAAGAAACTGGAAACAAATTTAGAAGAAAAAAGCTTTGTTTCACTTACAAAGATCCATGGGAACTAGGTCACCAATGTTTGGGGAAAGGTAAGATTCACTACATTGAAGTATTGCCCGATAGCAATAGTGAGAGATACAACACGGTCACCAAGCAAGGATCTTAGCATCTATGAGGAAGCACCACTTATAAAAGCAAAGAGGAAGGCACTTCCAAGAATTGGAGGTACTATCGCCACTCTCTCGAGAGTTCCTAAATATCACAGATTCAATATCAAGGGAGCTATACAAGGGCAACGTGTCATAGCATTGATAGATGGTGGAGCAACATACAACATTATCGATGCAACCATAGTTGTAAAGAGAGGCATCCTCGTCCAAGAATTTGGCAGCTTCGAAGTGGCTGATGGGTTATCATATGACATGCACCCAGGTAATTCCAAAATTGAGTGTCACTCTTAGTAAGTATATGCTTACTCATGATTTTTATGTGATAGAATTGGCAAATACTAATATGGTGTTACGACTTCAATGGTTGTATTTGCTAGGAAGAATTGTGATGAACTACCAAACAATGGAAATGGAATCCCGAGACCCAAAAGACAATAGGGTAGTTCTGAGAAGCAATACCAATGGTGGTCCCTGCATTGTCACAACCTAGCAAATGGAGGTCATATAGCATCATATTCATCAGCGTTGTTATAGTGCAAGGCCTTGACTAACAACTCCATCTCTTTACGAGACCATGAGCTACAATGTTGGAGAGAACAATGATTTATAGACATCTACATCATTGTCTCTCAAGGTACATACTCACTTCGGTGTTCATTAAGTATGACCTTCTAGGACTATTCTTATCTTGGGTTCCCATCCCTCAAAGAATATCGGTCCTCTTGCCTACTCTTGTCTTGGATGCCCTACACATCCTCAAAGAGTATCGGATGTCAGATGATTACCTAATCCTCCCATTCTTTCTTCCCAAGTGAAGACAAGAATGTTGTGTCTACATTTTCATTCATGGCCTTCATCTAGACTTATGGTTGTTAGTCCTGGTCTAGTGCATGACCCATGAAATGGAAAACACAATTGCCACTCCTTTGTAATCAGGGGTGAATCCAAAAACTCCCTCTTGATCAGGGACTTGTCAGAGCACCCTCTTAACTAGAGACTCTTTCCTTCATCAGCAACTTCTTCTTCATGGGTCCTTCAGCTACTTGATCTCCCTTCTTTCTTGATGTCATGAAGTCTTTGTTCGAACTTCTTCTAGGTAGGGCACCATCCATCGATCACTTTCCTTCTTGTTTTGTCATGTCATTGCGTCGTGGAAAGTGACTATCAGGGTTTCTTGTCATCTTGGCTACTCCTTTGTCATCTTGGCCATGCTTCGGAATACTCTTCTCATGGATGCTTCATAGTGCTTGCTAGGTTACATGCTTTGACCTAGTAGCCCATCATGACTTCATCCAGATATTGCCTTTTCTTTTGTTGGATGGCTTCTTCATCACGACATCTCTGTAAAGTAGAATCAGTTATCTACACCTTTTGTATCTCCAAGGCCTTGAGAGGTGTCAAGGGTGTCCTTCCTTCTTTCAGAAGATATCTTTCAAGGCATTTTGTCAAATAGTGATTCTTGGTGATCATGGTGTTCTTCACACGCTTGATCTCTTTCTTCATTGCTTCTCCTCAGATTGATAGGTCAACCATCTAATGCTTCTTCTGAGAGCATTCGTTAATCGATTGCTTTTTGGACTTGTCAACTTTTATTCTTGCTTCTTAGTCAGCAATCTTATGCTCCTTATGTGAGCACATTCTTTTGTTGACCTTTATCACATTGTAGTGCATGCCTTCGAGCATGTCCTTGGTGAAAGAGATTCCTTCATGCTTGATCATGTTATAGAACTATACCAATTACTCAATAATATACAAATGATAACATGACTTAAACTTTGATGCATACATACCTCATCTTGATTCTCCTTTGATCATCCTTGCTTCATTTGACCTTGGTGTGGCCCTTCTTGCTTCATCTTAGATTTCCTGCATATCATCCCTTTTCTTGAATCCCATGAATGGGATTCCCAATGAGACATCTGGCTTGGTTCATGAATCTTCCTTTGAATATTTCATCATACGATCTTTCATGGGATTCCCAATGAGACATCTGGCTTGGTTCATGAATCTTCTTTTGAAGATTTCATCATATGATCTTAAAGATCCTTGCCTTGCAAACGTTTCCTTTCTTTTGATGATGTAGGCCTTCTAAGATTCTTATCATGATCAGTTTTCTTTTATCATGTATGAGGTTCTATACTAAGTATGCTTCTTCTACATGAATATCTTGCGCTATATTTACCATGCTTCCATATTCTAGAAGATATCTCTACTTATGCATTTTTGTTCTTATCATAGATGCTACATCTACATGACTGTCTAGAACTCTATGTACATCATGTTGCTAGATTCTAGAGGGTGTTTCTAGCAATGCAAATTTTTAATTTATTCCTACATGCTCCTTGATCTGAAAATGGGGCACTTATGCTTCTTGTCTAACTTAAAAGAAGCTCTCCCACTTTCAAAGCTTAAATTATTCCCAAGTCTTTATGATTAACCAATGTGGAATTAAATATGTGCTTGAAAATAAGATGTTGCTGGTGTTTATTTTTTACTATTTATGTGCTTTTAAAATTCTGTTGTTTATGTTGATACAACATATATAGCAATCTAGCAATAAAACAAACACATAAGACAACAATTTAATTAGAAGTTCACCCAAAACTCTTGGGCTATGTCTTTGTGAGCTCTAGTCAACTCGACTAGGCTCTCTGGGATTATGGCAAAGTCCTTTCACAAGCTCTGCAGCTCAACTCCATTGGTTTACACAGAACACAATGGGTTTAGACACCATCTTATCCCTGGCTTTGAAGCTCTCAGCTCTTTGGCCCTCGGCTCTTGCTCTGGCTCTCGGCTCTGGCTCTAGCTCTGGCTCTTGGCTCTCGCTCTTGGCTCTTCGGCTCTGACTTTAGCTTTGGCTCTTCGGCAATGGCTTCTCTAAGCTCTAGCTCTTCGGCTCTCTACAACCTTCAGCTCTCTGGCTTTTCACTTGACCTCCAAGTGACTCCCTCAACTGCTTTGCACAGTAGCTTTCGCTCTCTGCTTCTGCCTTCTGCATTAGCTTGCTCTCCATCGAGCTCTCTGTTGCCTTTGAGGTACTTTTCCGGCTTTTCGGCTACCCCAACCGTTTCTCTGCGTTTCATTATCCCTCTGCGGCTCTGCGGCTTCTCTGCTCCCTGTCAGTTAGACTGGCCATCTGGCTCTGTGGCTCCGTGGCTTCAAAATGCATCATTGCCTGTAAAAACGTATGCTTCAGCGTGGCATGATGATCAGGAGCAGTTACAAAAAGAATCGGGTCCGTTTCATGGGCAAAAACCCGAAAACAGAGAAAATTCATTACATAGAGTTTTCTAGAAAAATACACTATCGAGCGTGTATTTCAGACGTGAAATTACATTCAATCACCCATAAATCCCTATCGGGTCCTCCATTAGGTAGTACATCGCATCACATTAGTGTATTGGGTAAAATCCCAAATACACAGGAAACATGTGAAAAACCCGACAAAATCCTTTTTATAGGACTTCAAAATTTATCGCATCCGCCCTATAATCGCATTGGGTCCGCCTTGGGTCGCTTTCACAGCTCCACCGTCAATCTGGGTAAATCCCCAATCCAACAGTCATCATGCAATTTCGGGCGGCTTAAGGATATGGAGGTTACCCGCCCGAAAAGGCGGTTTTCCTCTCTCCTCCGCCAGCCATAAGTCGTTCATTTTATGGGATCGGGTGGAGTCGGCCCAATTGCATTTACTGCTTGAGGCCCGCCTGAAAAGGCGGTTTTCCTCTCTCCTCTTCCAGCCACGGGTCGTTCATTTTATGGGATCGAGTGGAGTCGGCCCAATTGCATTTACTGCTTGAGGCCCGCCCGAAATCCTACTTATGGAACTCAAATTTTATACATTGCGCCTATAATTCCCCTTTGGGTCCGGCTTTATTGCTTTCCTTTGTATTTCGATTTTTACACCGAAACGTGCTTTTACACAGGAAAGTCCCTTTATGGCGGAACTCAAATGTTATCAAACTGCGCCTATAGAGTCCATCGGGTCTAGCATTATAGCCCCTTGTACATCGCTGCGATGCGATATTGTGATGCGATAAATCGCAATCGCAAGTCACATTGGCCTGGGGGTCCGACCTTTGTCTCATGCCATTGTCGATACCAATTTGCCGATCTGATCATCGACAATCGGCATATCGCATAATCGCCGAGTCCAGGGTCTCGATATCACATACATACCAGCCTCCGACCTGATACATCGGATCAATCGATCGAGGTTTCTTCCACTTTCCGCTTAAGTCCGCTCTTGGATGCAATTTCCCTTTATAAGGGTTTTTTGCCCATTTTAGGGGATTTTGCTTCTTTTTCTAAAGAACAAAGGGCATCTTCTTTTTCTGCAATAACTTTTGCATCCTAAGTCCATTTTTGCCCATTCAAGTTGCAGTAGATTCAGAATGAAAAGATCTTTACAATGGGGCTATGTCCAAGAACTTCCTTGGACTTCCATTTTCCTCTGTGAGGAACACTTAGACTTAGGAGTCTATCCAAAATCCATTTTGGATCACGCCTTCCCACTAAAAGAACTTTTGGTCTCCAAAAGATTGATATACTAATATGAACAGTGCTTGAGAGTAACAGCACCCTGTTCTTTCAGCCTCCACACACTTGCCTTGCATAGTGTCTCTGAACCAAATTCTTTGACCACTTCCCTTCCTAGATGGGCTGGTCTTCCTGGGAAAAATTGTCTTCCTCCTTGCCTTCCTGCAGAACTTCTATTGAAATGGTCATAGAAGGTAGTTTGAACTTCTCTGCCTTGATCAATGATCCAAGGTGGCTCAAACAAATGTGAAGTACATCTGCTCCACAAAACTTTCATTTGTACCTATTTGACAAGCTGTCAGCAACAATTGTTAACAACAACAGAAATACAGACAACAACTGGATGGCCTAAACCCCTGCTTCAACAAAAGAAACAGATTTCACAACTTGTGAACACCTCCATGTCTTACATCTGCATACAAATGATGGACTAGATAACAAGCCCACAAAGCATGCCTTTAAACAAATGACCCTTCAAGTCAAGCATGTAGAAAAAGGCCATTAGGACTCTTTTTCAAAAGATGAAATACTTCATCATTATCTCCATTTTGGAGACCAAGTTAACTTCTCCCAAGTCAACATTGCATGCATGCCAAAGCAACCAACCCTTTAAGTTAATTACACATACATGTTCAAATGTAGAAATTTCTCATTTCCCACCTCGGTTTTCAGTTTCACCTTATTTCTCCCATATAGTTAAATGCCCTTTCCCATATCCATACATTCAACAACTGAAAAAATAATTTTTTGCTGAAAACACAAATTCTGGAAATTTTACAGAATGTTGGAAAATGCAGAAATAAAAAATCAGCGGGTACAAATAGTGATTTAACACATTTGAACACAGTGATTTTGGTCAATGTGACCCTGGAAAAACCCCTACAACTCTTGGGGAAAACCAGTTCGAGAGCTCTTCTTTATTTCTGAAAATGCCTTTTTTTACAACGAGAAATATTCAGCAAAAATCAGCAAGCAAATTTACAACTTATCACTTTCCTCGTGCCTCACAGCAAACTGGAAATTACAGCAAACAGGACAGCAATAAATGTTGTACAGCCTCCTCGATTTCCGTGCCCACTTTCAGCCTTAAATGTTGTTGTACAGCCTGCATTAAATGCATTGTACGGATTGCAAATTACTCCTCGATTTCTATGCAAACCAGCTGTACGGATTTCTAGAAAATCGTGCCAAAATCAGCCTTTCACAGTGTGCTGAATCAGCTGTATAAATCTGCTCAACTGCTACCTTGGAATGTGTGCCAAGCTGCTGTCTCCTTCTCCTCTTGGTCGAGAAATCTCCCTTGCTCTCTTGCTCTCTTTCTCTCAATCTGCTCATGAAAGAATGAATGACCTCTTGCCTCATTTTTCTCCTTTAATCTAATCTTAAGTGACTTTTGGGTAACCTCTAAATCCAATGGCTGAAATAGATTGAGATCTAGGGTTGAGATTAAATGCTCATTTAAATCTCACTTTTTATTTTTTAACTCACCCCACTATAAAGACCCACTTAGTCATTTATTTCCAAAGTCACTTTTCCTTTCTAATTTTACATTAACTTTATTAAAGTCACTTTAAAATTAGACTTTAGTAACTTTATCACTTAAAGTCACTTTTAAATTAGATTTAACTTTATAAAAATTATAGTTACTTTAGGAGAAAAATTAAATTCTTTTGGACACTTTTCCCTAGGCCAAAGATCAAACCTTAGGGAACTATTTGTCCTCCGGTACCAAATTTCAATGCTCCCTCTTACCGAGGAAGGTGTTCCTCACCACACCCATCTTGTCTCTGAAGTAGACATGCTTGCCTCGTGGTATGGCTTTGGTAAGAATATCTGCAACCTTCTCATCAGTGGAAATATACTCAAGCTTCATAGTGCCCTTCTGAACATAGTCTCTAATGAAATAATATTTGATCCCGATAAGCTTTGACCTGTCATGAAATACTAGATTCTCCGTGAGTTTAATGCAACTCTGATTATCACAATAAATCACTGAAGGTCTCAACGGCTGACCAAATAAGCCAAACAACATCTTGTGAAGCCAGATGGCCTCACAACTAGCTAGACCGACTGCCATATACTCTGCTTCCGCTAAATTCAATGCTACTGACTGCTACTTCCGGCTGAACCATGACACTACTGCTGAACCCAAAACCCAAAACAGCACCCTGAAGTGCTCTTCCTATCAAAACCACAACCTGCCCAATCAAAATCAGTATAACCTACCAACCTCACTCCATCCCCCTGCCTGTAGTCCAGACCATAATCCACAATCCCCTGCAAGTACCGTAAAATGTGTTTTGCAGCCACCCAGTGAACCTTCTTAGGCTCACACATAAACTGACTCATCGTGTTGACTGCAAAACAAATATCTGGTCTAGTGTTGACCAAATACATCAAGGAACCAATCAGCTGCCTGTACAATGTGGGATCCACCAACTCGGAATCCGAAGCATAAAGCTTCTTCCAGTTGGTGATCATCGGTGTCGACATGGGTCTACAATCCTCCATGTGGAATCTGCTAAGGATGTCCACAATATACTTCCCCTGCCCCAGGAAGAA